>LR749512.1:4135754-4171083 GCA_902729485.2 Mus minutoides | reverse complement strand
CACCTAACGGGTAAAAGGTTGATAGTGTCAGCCTACCTCTGTCTGATGCTTTGGAGTAGGAACGAGTGCTTTTCTGTACCTGCTCCCATGGAGATAGTGTGAAGCAGCTGTGAATCTAGGATTCCCTTGCCCTTCACTACAAGGAAGTGAGGTCAGATAGTCGGTCAATTAGAGCAGGTGACAATGTCAGCCCATGACCTCTGGATCAAGCCCAATGCTCCCTCCCAGAGACCAGAACTTGCTCCAGAGGGGCAAGGAACAGGGCAAGGAACAGGGCAAGAGGGCCAACCGTGCAACACTGCTACTCACTGGAAGGGAGGGGCGGTGATGCAGCCGCTAAAGGGGAGAAGGGTTGGAGCTTAAAATTGGGAGTATTAAGTACCCCTTCTCCGTAGGTCCAAAGAGGGTACACAGGCGACATCTGTGGTTTAAATGTACCCTTCAAAGCCCATGCTGAAATGTGGTGCCATTCCGATGATGTGGAGACATGAAGAGTTGAAGCAATGGCTGGGTTCTGAGACAAGAGCCCGCCAGGATAGATTGGCGCCATCACAGGAGGGATAATTACCTCTAGGATGAGTTGCTATGAGAGTAAAGCGAGTCCCATCTCCTTCAGTTTCCTGTCTTTCTCAATGCTCATCTGTCTTTCTGGGATGAGCTTGCACAAGTTACCAGCTTTCACCTTGGTCTTCAAATCCTCTGGAACTGTGAGTTGAATACCCTTTGTCCTTTATTAATAACTACTCTATCTCTGGGGTTCAGCTATCTGTAGCAACAAAACATGAACTAAGACAATAACTGAAGGCTAATTTACTCCTGATCTCCATCACCTCAGCCTTACCCTGAAAGGAAATGCTTTTGAGCTTTCCACTGAGAGGAGCTCTCCAGTCTAAGTGACCCTCCCATAAATAAGAACAAGGGATTCTGTAACAGGGGCTGGGAGATGGTTCGATGAACAAGACTCATACTACGCAAATATAAAACCTGAGCTCCAGTTCCAGGACCCATTTTTTTAAAAACTAGGCATAGCTATGAGTGCCTGTAATCCCAGCGTTGACAAGAGACAGATATAGCTCAGAAACTCAGCAGCTACCTTGGAGAATTAGGGGTTGGGGGTTCAAGTTAAATGAGAAACCCTGTCTCAAGTGAAAAAGAACATGGAGAGTGACACAGAAAGACACCCAACTTCCTCTTTTGGCCTCCACATATGGGAACATGCACCCACATGAACTCATAAAAACACATGAAACACCACACATAAACATACACACAACTGATTCAAGTGTTCTCAGTGGCCTGCCCCCACTGGGTGCTGAACTGAAGGAGTTACACGGGTGTGATAATTGCCCCCAGTTGGCTGACAGGAAGCAGGATTATCCTCTGGGGGTCTGAGCTAAAATCTAATCAGCCAGGCTCTTTGAAGGGACAATGCTCTTGGCAACAGAATCAACACAGGAGAAGAATTGAGGCTTGGAGAAATGAAGAAGGTTACAGAGCAAGAATGGTAGCTGTCCTCTGAGAGCTAAAAGCAAACCCTGGGTGAGAGCCAAGACAGAAACGGGACCCTGTAAAGATGATTCCTCTAATACAAGATAGAGCCAGGGCACTTCCAGCCTTCTGACTTACAGGCTGTGAATCAACATGGCTCTCCATGCTATTCTAGGCGATTGGATCCATGATCCCTTGTGGGTCCCCAAAACCCATAGATGCGCAACTCATTTAGATAAAATTCTGTGCATTTTATATAACCTATACACAGCCTCTCCCATACTTTAAATTGTCTAAGTGGCATGATACCCGATGCTATGTAAACATTGTGTAAAACCATTGCACTGCATAATTTGGGGGAGGGTAATACCAAGAAAAGTCTATACATGCTCGACAGATGTCATTTTTTTTCAAATATTTTTGATATAAGAGTTGGATTTCTGAATCTGTGGATCACCCATAAATGGGGAAGGCTAAATATGTGGCAATTTGTTGCACAGCAATAGGGAATGAGCACAATGGCCCATACTCAGTGCTTTGGTGTTCCTTCTCTGCCGGGCAATCATGAGTTTGGTTAACTCTATGAATTGCCCCAGTCCCACAAAGGGCACATGCTTATCACCCCCATTTTACAGCTAGGAAAACCAGAACCTAGCCAGTTCTTAAGCATTTCTCCTAGCTTACATGTTCTGCGATTTTCAGAGAGTTCTAGCCTCCCTCCATCAGGTCTAGTCTCAACCCTTTATCATTATAGTCTGAGGAATATACCACCCCACACTTCCCTCGGTAATCCTGAACTCCTTCAAGGGTAACAGGGAGGCAGAGACCAAGGGGTAATTTACTCAGTTACTTGGCCATTCTTGCTGAAGCACCACATACTAGGTGGCCTGACATTTGAACTTAACTTTTCTCAGTACTTGCCAGAGAATGAGCTCCCACCAGCAGTTCACAGGCTGATCCCCAACAGAGCCACAGGCTCCTAAATTACATCTCTACTATGTCTTCTATGCTTTCCTCACTGCAGAGAGGACCCCTGTACCAAGCAGTCACTTCCTATCCAGAATGTTAGGACATGCCATTGCCTCCTGGAGTGCCAAGCATCATACCATAATCATCTCGTCCCATCAGAATTCCAAAGGAGAGCAATATTTAGCAGTTCAAGCAGGCCAAGGGCTGACATTAAGCAAATTTCAAGGGTTATTTGAAGTTAATTAAGTTTAATCATATAATGGTTTTATAATTAGTAATGGTGCTCTTCTTTCTACATGGGTGGACTGAAGCTCGGAAGAAAAAGACTCTAACCAGAAGGGAAGGGACCTGGGCATCCAGGAAGTGAGGATGACAGGAAATGAGGAAGAAGCAGGATGTGGTTGGTGCACCTACAGGAATGCCCTGGCACACTGGGGATCTGGTATCCCTGCAGGTCTTCCTGCTCAGTCCATTGGTGCATACACAGGGGACTTCTCTGTACAACCAAAGAACTGTCTGATTCCAACTGGTTGGTTGGTTGGTTGGTTGGTTGGTTGGTTGGTTGGTTGGTTGGTTGGTTGTTTTTTTAGAGACAAGATTTCACTATGGAACCATGGCTGGCTAGAGATCAGGCTGGCCTCAAACTCAAAGAGATCAGCCTGTCTTTGCCATCTGAGTGCTGGGATTAAATGTGTGTATCACCACATCAGGTTCCAACGAGTTTTAAGGCATGGACAGTAACATTTCCTACAACAGAGTGACTAGATAGGACTCTGATATGACATCTCTGAAACATCTCCAAGGACCGGACTCTAAACTCCATAGTCTTTTGTTGTTGTTTTTGGTTTTGAGACAGGGTTTCTTATAGCCCAGGCTGGCCTCAAGCTTGCTACACAGCCGAGGATGACATTGGCCTTCTGATCTTCTGCTTCTTCCCTCCCAGGGCTGGGGTTACAGAGCCACTCTTCCAGGGTCTTACCACCCCTGGTTTATGCAGTGCTGGGATGGAAAACAGGGCTTCCTGCCTGCTGAGAAAACACTACCCAGGGAGCTTCAGCCCTCAAGAGGCCACAGTCTAACTACTTTACCTCAGCTTTCCCTGGAAGTCCAAAGACAGCTGCCAGGAGCAGCCCTCCATGAAACAGATGGGCAGAATCATCAAGGTAGGTAGAATGGAAGTTTTCTTATTGGGTCGAGGCGAGTCTTACATACCACTTATCCAGGACTTGGCTCGGGATGCTTGGCACATCCAGGGAACTGCTATGTGTATGCTTTCCCAAGTGCTTAGAGGACCAAGCAGCTGCAAGGGCCACTCTCATGCTGTTTTGTTTTGGTTTGTTTTGTTTTTTTCTCAACTGAACACCAGGCCAGACCTGAAGTGAGCAGAGAAAGAAGCCAGCATGTGCTGTTTGGTACCTCTTGCCAGAAAGAGGTCAGTGCGACAGGGGAACTTATGCAAGCTGGTTCAGATAAGGCCAGAATCCTCCATCTCAGCTCCCTTCACCAGCCATAAGCACACTGAAGGTGTTTCTGCATGCTCTGAGCTTAAACACTAATGAGGTCAAGGCCACGGTCCCCAGGACCTTGTCACAACCCTCTGTCTCCCAGTCCTCAGAATCCTCCTGTTGCGGTGCCCTTGCCGCATCTTCTCCCTGCCTCCCTGCTTGCCCCGTGGCTGTTTAAGAGCTGAGACGGCAAGCAGAGCCTAGCTTTTACCATTGGGAAAGAGGCTTTGCACAGTCTTGGTGTGCAGGAGCACTGTTGGGATTTAGGGTGTCTGCGGCTTCAGTTTATAGAGCCCTGCTATCTCGCAAAACACTTGCAGACCAGAAGAAACGATGGTCAACGCGCCAGGATTTCTGCATTCAAGGCCACCTTCCCTGTACATTAGTGTTATTGATCACCCACACCTTCAGGCCTGACAGGTAATCAATAGACCCTCTGACCCAGATATGTGACTTGGCCCATTGGGGCTCTAAAAACAAGAAGCGAACATGGCAAGTATGGTTCGTGGTTTTCATACACGAGAATTACATTTTTTTTTTATTCCCCAGAGCTGTAAAGCTGTTTCTCCTCAAATTACCCTAGACGTCTCAGCAGCGTGGGATCAGAGAGTCCTTTCCCACTTTTCCTGCTCAATAGTTCTGCCACCCAGCCCAAGCTATTACAAGCAAGTGACAGGCCCAACTGTGAGGACATCTAGTTGTGCCCCTAAAAGAGCTGGGATTCTATCTCACTGTGTCTTCGGGAGAGGGGCATTCACCTTCTTGGTGAGCGTTGTCCTGGGTGGGAGTGGCAGGAACTTGAGGAGCCAGGGGGACAGAAGCCAGTTCAGTCTCTGCCAGGGATGAGGGTGGAACATGGAAGCTGTTGTTACAGCTACCTTCAGAAACAGGAAGCTAATTCTAATGACATTGTCCTTCAAGCTGCAGATTTCATAGAATGTAAGGGTATACGATGTTTAGAAAGAAAAAGATGAACACCCTATCTCCATTGAAACTCAGCACCCTCACTAAACCAAGAGCCACCTCCTCACTATGAATATGCTTCGTTAAATAGATATACATATATGTGTATGTATGTGTGTGTGTGTGTGTGTGTGTGTGTGTGTGTGTGTGTGTGGTTTGTGTGTATATGTGCCTATGTGGGGTGTGGGGAGGGGATGGGTGTGTACAGGGAAAGAGAAATCCCAAAGGTACCATAGGTATTGAAGGAATGAATCAGGACAGCTCACATCGAAACCCAAGCCCCACCCCCACCCCCAAAAAATAAAGCCCAATAACTAAAAGATTTTCAGCAACACCACATGTATTCATGTTAATTCATTATGAATGAATAAGTGGTGAATAAAGTTACTGAATGTACGAAAATGTAGAACATAACTGTGGTGGTTGAACAGGTATGGCCCCCAGAGACTCATGTGTTTGAATGCTTGGCCCATAGGAGTGGCATATTAGAAGGTGTGGCCTTTTCTGGAGTAGACACAGCCTTGTTGGAGGAAGTGTGTCACTGTTGACATGGGTCTTAAGGTCTTATATGCTCAAGCTATGCCTAGTGTGGTGCACAGTCTCCTTCTGCTCCCTGTGGATCAAGGTGTAGAACTCTCAGCTCCTTCTCCAGCACCATGTCTGCCTGCAGGCTGCCATGCTTCCCACCATGATGATAATGATAACCTCTGAACCTGTAAGCCAGCCCCAAATAAATGTTTTCTTTTATAAGAGTTGCCTTGGTCATGGTGTCTCTTCACATCAATAGAAGCCCTAAGACAGCAAAGAAACTCAGAGCATCAGCAGGCTGCTGTTCCCAAGGGTTACACTCAGAATAAGAGTCCCCTTTCTTCAGGCCACTGTTCCCAAGGGTTACACTCAGAATAAGAGTCCCCTTTCTTCATCACTCCTCTACAAATCTGCAAAGCACACTGACTGGGTACAGTTAAAAAAAAAAAAAAAAAAACATGGAAGCTGCACCCAGAGCTGGATTCAGATCTTGGTTCTGTCAGCAAAGTGAGTTTGTGAAAACCACTTTAACTGTTTGTCCGTCTTATCATGTAAAAAAATGAAAAAAGAATACAGTGTTGTTTTCATAGGAAGAGATAAGGCTTACTCAGGGACAGATACACAGCTAGCGCTCTGCAAGGTGTGGTTATTGCTAATATTAGCCAAGCTGCTGGACAGAATGTGGCAAATGGAGCTGGAACACCCATTTTCAAACCAGGAAGGGTTTACCTAATGAGCCAAGACCACTCTGAGCTATCGGATAATGACTTCTGCTTCCTTCTCTGAAAGCTTGAAACGAATTCTACCTTCCCCAGTGAGCTGACTTTCGAAAGTCCCTCAAAAGAATGTGAGATGATAAGACAGACAAAAGGAAGCAATAGGCTCCATGATAGGGCAGTTACACTAAGTACTCAGGTGCTGGAAATGACAGCACCACCTATCCAGGATACGCCAGGTTGTGCTGCAGTAGCAAACTATTCTAAGAGTCTGTGACTTAAAAAAAAAAAAAAAAATCACAATACATGCTAAGCCTGAGAGCACAGAGCTGTAACCTCACTTCTCAAGAGGATGAGGCAGGAGGACTAGGAGTTTGAGGCCTTCCTTGGCAACTTAGTGAGACCCTCTGTCCACCATACACATCCTTTACACTCCCCTCAGGGATCTGGGTTCTCACCATGTTATCTTAAGTGCTGCTGAACAGCCAGCATCAAGGTCGGGCTCTAGAGGGTTTCAAACTGACAATGAAATGTCCCCAGGGCATGGTCACTGGCCTGAGTTAATCAGTTGTCACCCACAAATGACAAGAGGGCCAAGGAGTGCACCGTCACCCACAAATGACAAGAGGGCCAAGGAGTGCACTGCACCCATGCATTAGAATAGGAAGGTGGGGATCAATATTAGGTGGCACCAGTGAGCACTACTGTTATGACAAATATTTAACAAAAGCCACCTAGAGAGGAAGGGTTTGTTGCGGCTCAGGATACAGTCCATCGACAGAGAAGGCTGGGGAGACCGGTCAGGGTGTGCCCGCAATCAAGAATAGAGAGAGGGAGCTTCTTGGAGGATTCTTGGAAAGCTCCAATCCACATTGGAAGACCAAAGAAGCCGTCAGTGAAGGAGATGCACTCACCACCAGAGAGCAAAGGAGAGGGGGGAAAGGCAGGCCTTGTTTCTCCCTTGGACCTCTTCTGTCTGGGTTACTGACAGAAGGCTCTGCCCACTCTGGAGAAGGGCTTCCCTGACAGTCAATATTTCCAGGAAATAACTCGCAACCCTACCTAGAGTGATGTCTCTCAATTGAGCCCAATCCAATAAATTAACAACCAATGTTGGCTCTCCCAATCACCGGATATCATAAGTCAAGGAATCTGATGGTGGGCTCCATGAAAACCAGTTTGTGTCCCCAAAAACAATGAAATCACCCTGCCCCCCACCCCAAGTTCTAACATCTCAGAGTGCAAGAGGGCATTGCAGAACACAGTTTGGAGTTGCATTTAGCAAAGCTCGAAGCATCTCAGACATCCTTACTACTCATTTGAAAGTGGCCCATGTCCACATCCCCACTGACCCTCCAGATCCACAGGTTCTGAACCCAAAGTTTCAACTAGCCTTAGGCTGAAACCGTTTGGAGTAGGGGGAATGCTGCCCCCTACAGACTCAACATGTACTGAATCTCATTTCTTGATATTGTTCCCTGAACAAGATACAGTATAACAACCATTTATGGGGCGTTTATATCCAATACGTGTATATCCATTATGTAGTATGTGTCATCGAGAGATGGTTTAAAGTCAACAACATCAATGTAGGTGAGTTATATACAAATTCTGCAGCTTATAAAAGAGGCTCAAACATCCACTTGGTATCCAGTCCCCTGTAGCCTCTGAGGGACCCTTACCACTGGACAACTCACATCACACCATGGTGCTTACTGCCTGTGTTAGGCAAGAAGGAGGTGGAATCCCTTGAAAATAAGGATTCTTGGATAGAAGTGAAAAGGGACTTCTCTCCCTAATTCTGAAACCATTTTAAAAATGTACCAGGCAGCAGAATCCTTCCAGGCACGTTCCCCTGCCCAGCTGTGTATTAGAACAGCAATACTGGCTGGCTTGGTCAGCCTTCAAGGAGTCAGGACAGGACCTCATTGTCCAGGTCAAGTTCATTAGAGAGCTAATTAGTGCCTCGGATGCAGGATCTATCTATAACCTTCATACTCTGTGACCCTAGTAAGCTCAACTGAGGACCCCTTTCCTCAGCAGCTATAAGGTTCATTGATCCTGAAGATGTCTTTGGTCTCTAGAGGGCTCATACCCCTGTGGCCGCAAGATTTCCAAGGGAAACCTAAGCCAAGTCACAAAGGCCTATAGCAGCACAGGGTGTGGTACTGAAGATGGAGGACTGGGACAGTATGAGGCCCAACAGGCTGGGCCAGTCAGGGGACTTGGATAACCAAGAAACAAGCTGACCTTTACCCAGCACAGTTCCAGAGAAGGAGCTTAGCAGAGATCAGGCATATATACTTTTAGGGGATATCAGTGTGATTGTTTCTCCAAATGTTCCTGAAGTGGTAGACAAATCTGGAGAGCCCCGAATGGATGCTCCCAGAGTCCTGCAGGCAGCCTCATGTCTGACCGAGAGCCCAGAATGGATGCTCCCAGAGTCCTGCAGGCAGCCTCATGTCTGACCCTGAGTGTTAAATGACTGAGCAAGTGAAGGCAACAGAGATTTGTGATTAAAAGCAAGGACAAGAGACAGATAAGAGGACAGAAGACACTGGGAATGAATGAAAGCCGAAGGAAGAGGGGACAGAGGGTGTGTCAAACAGGATGAGTCACCTGGACAGTCCAGTAGACAGGCTGTTCTCTGGGGAGTAGGAGAAAGTTTGGCCAAAATAACCAGGTATCTCAAAGGCTGAGGGGACTGTGTGCCTCAGGCACAGGGAAGTCACTGTAAGAACCTAACAGAGATACAACAGGATGGGGTGTGTCTTAGTTAGGGTCTTACTGCTGTGAACAGACACCATGACCAAAGCAAGTCTTATAAAAAACAACATTTAATTGGGGCTGGCTTACAGGGTCAGAGGTTCAGTCCATTATCATCCAGGTGGGAACACGGCAGCATCCAGGCAGGCATGGCACAGGCAGAGCTGAGAGTTCTACATCTTCATCCAAAGGCTGCTAATGGAAGACTGACTTCCAGGCACCTACAGTGAGGGTCTTAAGCCCACACCCACAGTGACACAGCTACTCTAACCAGGTCACACCTATTCCAACAAGGCCACACCTCCAAATGGTGCCACTCCCTGGTCCAAGGATATACAAACCATCACAGGGTGACTTACGTTGGCAGTTTGTCTGTCTACACTAGGGGTGAAACAACAGGGGAACCTTCGGACTACATTCCCTGAATATACAGACAGCAGAATTTACAGCAGGAATCGCTTTTCAACATGCCCACAATGGCTTCAATACTGATCCTTGCAGAACCCAATGACTCTTTCCCAACATCTGGCTTCTAAGAAGCTGAATGAGGAGAAAATATGGTGCACGGTAGTGAAGGCTGGTTCTTCAGAGGCCTTGCCCTGCCCCTTCTCTAGCTATCTGGAGAAGCCAGCTGCCCCATCCTGAGAACATGTCAACATGGAAAGAAGCTGTGTGAAGATTTGAGGTCTCTTACCTACAACTCAAGACGAATAGAAGCATTTTCCCACAGCCACGTGGGTACGCCAACCAGGAAGGAGATCCTCTAAGACCCAGTCAAGCTTTCAGAGGACTACATCACTCGCAGACATCCTGTACTAAAGCCTCATGAGATATCCTGAACCAGAACCATGCAGTAAAGATGCTCTCCAAACCCCTGGACACTCACAAGCTCTGTGGCACAGCAAACCATCGTTTCCAGCTAGTGTGTGTTGGCCTAAGTTATCATGTAGCAATAAGTAACAAAATGAGATACTGCGGTTGAAAGAGTTGAAAGATGGATGAGCATCCATAATGAGATCTGACGCCCTCTTCTGGGGTGTCTGAAGACAGCGACAGTGTACTTACACATAATAAATAAAATAAATCTTAAAATAAAAAAGAATGAATAAACGGAAGGAAGGAAGGAAGGAAGGAAGGAAGGAAGGAAGGAAGGAAGGAAGGAAGGAAGGAAGGAAGGAAGGAATATGGATAAGCAAACAGAAAGAGGGAGGCCACCTTGACAAAGTTTAGGAAAGTCGCATGGTAGGCTAGACCAGGGTAATGGGAACAGAGAGGAGGAGATCCCCCCCTCCGCCATGTCTGATAAAAAACACTTAGAGAGCTCAGAGATTTGTTGACCATAAGGAATGGTGAGATTCCTCAGTGGGTAAGGCCACTTGCCACCAAGCTTCACTACCAAAGTTCAATCCCCAGAAGCCCATAAGGTGAAAGGAAAGGGTAGGACTGACTCACACAAGTTCTTCTAGCCACTATATACACATTACATAAACCATGGTTCGCATTCTCTCTCTCTCTCTCTCTCTCTCTCTCTCTCTCTCTCTCTCTCTCTCTCTCTCTCTCACACACACACACACACACACACACACACACACACGATTTTAAAAAAGAAAGTTACAAGGATGGTTCCCAAGACTCAGAGCCTGAGTTGTAGAAATGCTTTCAGGAATGAAAACCACGCAAATCCACCACTTCTCACCTTGAACCCCGCCCGTGGCTGTCACCACTGCCAACTTGTGTACCTGGAACGGTTTTTTCTTTTAAACAATACCCTTTTTACAAAAGCAGTCTCACTGGCCTGGCTTCCAGACTCGTAATTTCAATTATCAGGATGGCCGAAAGCATGTGTTTGGAGACCTGAAGTTTCCATTTTGAGGTTCTGGGTTTTTCAACACTTGTAATTACTCCCTAGGTAGCTGAGGAACTTGAAACAGGCATGGCATTTTTTCCCCCCAACGGTCACATGAACAGATAAAATTCCCTCTAGCCGCAGCTTGTAGCACTTGAAGCAAGCATGCACTGACCACAGCGTGAGCTCGTGTGCAGCCGTGCACTAAACTCAAAGCCGCCTGTCAGAATCCCCAGATGAGACCAAGCAGCAAAGCCTTATCGATCCACCCATCAACACCTTGGAGTTGAGCTGAGAGAAAGGATCTCAGTTGGACAGGGGGAGGGGCAAGCGGAGGTGGCGACAGTGTCTCCTGTGATGGGTTCCTAAGTGAGACTGTCACAGCAGGTCTTCACCAAGTGTCAAAAACAGCCAAGCACTGGGCAAAAGCTGAGGCTGACCCTTCCCCCTCCCCGCCTCCCAGGGCCAGTACCCCCACTGCCAAAAAAAAAAAAAAAAAAAAAAAAAAAAAAAAAAGTCACTTGCACTCTCTCCTTTCACTTTGAGACAGATCCTGTGTAGCCTGGGCTAGCCTCAAACAGGCTATGTTGCTGAACATGAACTTGAACTCCTGGCCCTCTTGCCTTACCTCCAAGGTGCCAGGATTGCATGCACTTCACCTCCTCAGCTGACGTTCCTCCCTTCTGTGGGCTTAGAGAAACACAGAGCAAACTAACATCCACTCACAAAGGAGATAAACATCAGGCCATTGCTACCAAACCAATTCATTCTGTTTTGCAATTGTTCCAAGCTGAAGAAAAATTGGAAAGAGAACCACTGCGGGTCCTTCCTCCTTCCTTCCTTCCTTCCTTCCTTCCTTCCTTCCTTCCTTCTTCACAGATACCTCTGCTAAGTTTTACAGAACAGTGACATTCAAGTTCGGAATTCCGCAATAAAACCCTGTGATATGAAGGTGATTATCTCCTGGCTGGATTTTTCATTTGATCAATTACTTCCCCACAACAGGAATGTGCCAGCACCCACTGTGCCCCCTGCCTAAGCCCTCTGAGCAGACCCTGCAGACACTGGGACCACCTATGCCAGTCACACTGTGGCCACCTATGCGAGTTGCACTGTGGCCACCTATGCCAGTCGCACTGTGGACACCTATGCCAGTTGCACTGTGGACACCTATGCCAGTCGCACTGTGACCATCTATGCCAGTCGCACTGTGGCCACCTATGCCAGTCGCACTGTGGCCACCTATGCCAGTCGCACTGTGGCCACCTATGCCAGTCGCACTGTGGCCATCTATGCCAGTCGCACTGTGGCCACCTATGCCAGTTGCACTGTGGCCATCTATGCCAGTTGCACTGTGGCCACCTATGCCAGTCGCACTGTGGCCACCTATGCCAGTTGCACTGTGGCCATGTGCTTATTTGTAGGCCTCTTTCACTGACCAGTGGCTTTCAGCAGGACACTGGTCAGGCTCAGGGGACATTCTGCAGCATCTGGAGGCATTTTTTTTCCATACCGAAGGAAAGGGGTCTAGAAAGATAACTCAGTAAGCCAGAGTGTTGATTATGTAAGCCTGAGGCCCTGATGTCAATCAAATATCAGCACTCAAGTGAAAAGCCAGCCATGGGCATGCACACCTGTAACCACAGCACTGTTGGGGTTGGAGACAGGAGGATCACTGGCACTTGCTAGGTGGCAGCCTAGCTCTGGATTTGGTGAGAGACCATGCTTCAAAGGAATAAAGCAGAGATCAAGAGATCAGGACATTTGGTGTCCTCCTCTGGCCTCCAAGTATGTGCACAAGTGCACTCTCCAGCAGACATACAAATGCACATGTGTGTACACAGCACACACACACACACACACACACACACACAAGATAAAGGGGGGTGCTACAGCATCTAGTAGGTAAAGACCAGAGATGCTAGGAGGCATGTTGTAATGCACAAGGCAGATCCTTGACATAAAAAATAGTGTCCATAATGATTAACATGCTGAGGTCAACAAAATGAACTGCACACAGGCAGATACTTAGACTTTACCAGCTTGCTGTCTCCAGACCCTAAAACACACCAACTGCCTCATAGCAGGTGAAGGAGGGGAGGAGACAAGAAAGAGGCAAAAGGGAGCTGAAGAGATGGCTCAGAGGTTAAGAGCACTGACTGCTCTTCCAAAGGTCCTGAGTTCAAATCCCAGCAACCACATGGTGGCTCACAACCATCTGTAATGAGATCTGACGCCCTCTTCTGCGGTGTCTGAAGACAGCTACAGTGTACTTACATATAACAATAAATAAATCTTTGGGCCAGAGCAAGCAGTGGTCCTGAGTTCAATTCCCAACAACCACATGATGGCCCACAACCATCTGTACAGCTACAGTGTACTCATATACATTAAATAAATAAATAAATAAATAATCTAAGAGGAAAAATGGGTATCCTACAGCATACTGCCTATGTATATACATACATACATACATACATACACACACACACACACACACACACACACACACACACACACTCATACACACACACAAAGGTGGGGATGCTGGATTTGTTTGAACAATATGTATAGTCTCTCTGTCAGAGTTCTACCAGCTTTCTATTGTTTTTCTGATCCAAGTCCAGTTGTTCATGTCAAACCAGCTGAACCTGTGTGCACTTCTCACAACTGCTGGTCAGTAGCCACCATGGAAAAGACTATCCATCGCCCTGCCATTCCCCAAAAACATACCGTCAGTGACTTCCATGTTGATCTTCCCCCTTACTGCTAGAACTCAAGCAGTCTCACACACACACACACACACACACACACACACACACACACACACACACACATTACAGAGTCTATGACTCTCCTGTCCCTGCTGGCAAGTGACCGCGGGGTGATCCCATCCAAGCTGACCACTACGCCAGCTGAACAACGCACACACATCTCGCCCAACACTTCACACGATGTTCCTCTCCCTCTTCTATGTGGCCTTCAGAGAGAATCCAGACTCCAGAGAGACGTCATTGCCATGCCAAGTCAGCTTACTGCCCCAGCACCCACAGCCCAAAGCGTCTCCCAGGGTTTACTCTTGGTGACCATGCTGCGAGGGACAGGTATAAAGAAAATGGGTGACAGGCATCATACTGGAAGGCTGAGTTCTGAGGAAGAGTCCAGCTGTTCTGTGGCCACATTTGGTTATGTGACACGTACTCTAGAAAACCCTAAGGAGCCAGAGCAGCCTTACCAGCAGATTCTGTAGTTAGGCCCTCCTCCTGTCTAGGGATGGGAAGTGTCTGCACTATGTCCATGTGTTGGTGCTTTGACATTGAGGCCTTTCCCTCCCGGGACCAGGTAATCCCTACAGAGTCAACAACTTGCCCCCAAAGTAAACTAACCAATGTACACCCCATACCCATATCCTCCTGGGCAGCTCACTATTCACCTGCCATAATCACTCTAAGACCAGATGTCAGATGTAGGACAGCCCAGCACCTCAGAACCCCTAGCTATCACGCAAACGGACCCCCAAAGTCTGCTTGCCCCCCCTGCCTTCTCTTTCTGCAGATACCACAGATAATGACCTGGCCACCCCCTCGCTGCCTCTTCTCCCTCAGTCTCCTCACCGCATGTCCAGGAAAGCTATTTATGGAAAACCCACAGTCATGTGTCTACATCTGCCTATCCTACCACACCTGATTAAAACAAACTCCAAGTGCTCAAAATGCCAAACCTGCGCCATTGGTCATAGGGGACAGGGATGCTGGCCTGAGCTCATAGGGTACCCATGTGGGCTTAGACCACAGAGGCACACCGGGCCCGCTGCCTCCCAGTATGCCGGTCCCTATCAGTGATGCAGCCCAGGAAGGTAGGGACACGATGCTCACACTGACTAGAAATTGCACGCATTGTCCTCCTCTCGTGGACCACAGAAAAGTCTTGGAGCAGGTAAAGGGCAATCTGACCCGATAGATCCAGATTTGAGCCCTGCCCTTAACTGTAGGTTCTCCATCTACTGCTGGGCTGCCTTCCTGCTGGGCTATGCACTGCATCAAAGACAAATGAGCCTTTTTTTTTTTTTCTTTTCAAGAACCAGCAAGGACCACACAGAAAAATGCACCAATAAGGTGTGACTATTCTATCTACCCCAGAGATCATGCACATGCTACGGTCTACTGTCCACAAACTCTCCTGGATGACACCCAGTTATTGGCCGGTAGTGACTTCTTTGACGACAACGGCATTTAGCAGACCAAGCGAAGAGAGGTGGCCCAAGGGAACCTCTCTCAACTGTTCCCTTGAAGCTCAGCCCTGGCAGAGCTCACTGTGCAGTGTTTACAGCCACGCAACTGAGCCATGAAGGAGGTAAAGGGTGTATTGTTTGCAGCCCAGCTGCTTTTAGGGGAGGACTTTATAGTGTGGCCCTGGCAGCAGGGACAGGAAACAGGACCTGAGCAGCGTGGGAAACCTCCTGCTTCCCTGGTGCCTGAAGCCAGGCAGGCTCATTAAGGTTTTCCACCGCAGGCTGAAGAGAAAAGCTTTTGCCAGAGCACTCTTTGAAAAAGAGCCACCTCCTGACTGTTGCTGCCTCTCAGTCCCCACAGCAGCAGGGAAAGTTAGAAGAAGTTATTTGTCTTTAAGTTTGCTTCTTAGGTGTGCCCCACCCTAGGGGAGTGAGGTCTTTTCCAGTAGGTTCCAGTGGAATGGTGAAGACGTGCCAGACAAGTTCAGAATAAAAGGACATTAATTTTGAATTGATTTTATTTGAAAGTAGAATGTGTGTGTGTGTGTGTGTGTGTGTGTGTGTGTGTGTGTGTGTATGTGTGTGTGTGTGCGCGCGCATATGGGTGCGTATGTGAATGTGCATGCATATGTGCATGTACCTCTGTGTGTATGTGTGTGTGTATACATGTGTGTGTGTACTCGAATGTGTGTATGTGTGTATGCATAGGTATGCATGTACATATGTTCATATGTGTGCATGTGTGCACATGTGTGTGTGCACATGCATGTGTGTGATGACCGTAAGGGCTCTAAGTCATGACGCAGAGGTTAGAGGGCAACCTTCAGGAGTCAGTTCTTTCCTTCCACTGTGGATTCCTGGGATAGAACTCAAGTCACCAGACCTCGAAAGTGCTAAAGCGAAAACTTACTCCACGAAGTCTTCTCACCAGCCACTCCCTCTTTTAAAGTTTAATTTAAAATAAAGAACATTCTAGTTCTAGAAAGTCATGGGGCGGAAGTACCCTATGTGCAAACATGTCAGTGTCACAAAGGGCAAGGGAATGTCTCCATGTTGGTTCTTGCAGACCGAGGGAGCAAGGAGATGTAATAGCTCTCCTGGGCTTTGGGGAGAGGGGAGTCAAGGAGAGAGAGCTTGAGGAAGAGGGAGCGGTGTGGGGGAGGGGACTCTCGACACAGGGGGTACATTATTAGACCAAATTAAAGCAAAGCAGAGGATGAAAGTGTTCATGACAAGCCCTGCCCTGTGGCTCGTGACGGCGAAAGACTGCAGTCGGATGTGTGGTGCCTTCCCGGTCCGGTCCGTAATCCCCGCACTTCAGAGGCAGAGACAGGCGGGTCTCTAATCTGGATGAAGGGTGTGTGTAAGCTCCGTGTAGCGCCCACGTCTTGGAAACTCTTGCAAATTTTAAATGAATTCCCAACTGTCTTTAGGTTCGTTTCGACCTAACCTTTGGACAGAGGCAGAGAACTTTCCACTGGAGGGTAAACGAGCATCAAGTTGAGGTCAGGGAGGATATGGGTACCAGCTTAGAACCCAGGGGAAGCTCATCACTCATTCCAAACATCTCCGGCCCACACTAGGGCACAGATGCCCTAGTACAGCCTGGAGCTTGCAAATCAGAAGAGGTGGAGAAAGCAGACAAAGAAAGCAGACAACGGCATCAGCCTCCACCCACCTTCTCAGCAGACCAACAGGTGGATCCCACACACCCAAGAGTAAATGTGCTGCATCAGGCTCTGTGGGGTTTTATAGGCAGGCAGGGGCATTCTGTTTTCTTTAAGGGCTGACCACTGGAAGTGTGACCATGCTCCAGTGAGAATATGGGCAACAAAAATTAGATGTGTTTTTTTTTTCTTCTTCTTGCAGGGAGAGGGGCCTGGGAGCCTGGGACGGGAGTGGGATGGGGGTGCATTGTGTTGGAATTCCCAACTAGTCAATAGAAATATCATGTTGAAAATAAAAATGAGGACTCAGGCTTCAAAGCTGTGAAGGAAAAGAAAGGACAGTAAGGGACGGTAAGGGGTGCTGCCTGTGCCCTGGTCTACTGCCCTGACCCCTCTCTGCCCTTGGGGGTTGGAGGTGAGGTGGCACAGAGGCAATGACGCCGACTCCCAGAGCAGCTTGTCTCAGCCCTGCTTCCAGCTAGCTCCTTTAATACCCTCCACCTGTGCCCCATTGGTCCCAAGAAAGCATCTCTTCTAAACAGTAGTTCCCAATTGACTGGATTGACTGGCATTGTCTGCACCAGCAATCCTTGGTCTCTCAGGCAGTCCTCAATAAGGTCCTCCTGCAGGAGATGCTTTTGCGGCTGTGCACCCCACCCCCCAGAATGTACATAGAGGTGGCCCTTCCGTTCCTGCTACAAGAGAGGAGAGCTGATGAGGAGCAGACCTAGAGACATAGACAAGCCCGGCACTTGGTGGGTGTGGTAAAGCCAGGGTGGGAAGTGGGGGAGCTGAGTACAGGGATGGTCCTGACAATCATATCGGTGGTAGTGTGGAAGTGTGGAGTCAGGGCGGGACAGGGCATAGCAAGAGCAAAGTGGATGTCAAGAGTGAATCCCCAAACTGGTGAAACTCACAGAGAAGAGATTACTGTGTGGCTAGCACCCGTGTCTCACGGCCCTCCCTCCTCATCTCTGATTGACCACTGCCTGGTACAGGGGTCTTCTCTTGCCCACACCTGGCCTTCCCCCTCCCCCACACTCCCCCGCCCACTCCCAGTAATATGGGAAGTTCTCCTCAGAGGATCAGTCTATTCTAAAGACATGGCTGCCAGCCAGGTCTCTCGGGAGCTGGGGATGGTGGGGGCATGGTAGAGGGGCTGAAACCCTTCTTTTAATCTCAATGTTTGCTTCTGTGAGCTGGTATCCTTCCCCCCCCCCCCGGACCTCCCAAGCACCTGCAGGGCCCACAGAGCCCATGGGGCCCTAGATGGAGCTTCTAGATCCACAGCACGTCCTTTGTGGCCCGGATCGCAATGAGCAGAGATGAATCCCGACAAGCCCTCCAGCTGGAGAAGTCCCCTTCATAGGAACACCAGGGCTTCCTGCAACCTCTACTACAAGATCCTTGAGGGCAGTAGATTCAAGGGAGAGGACCTAGAATCAGGCCTGTTTGAAACCCTACCCCTCCTATGGAGCTGCAAACCCCTTCAGCTCCATGGGTACTTTCTCTAGCTCCTTCATTGGGGACCTTGTGCTCCGTCCAATGGATGGCTATGAGCATCCACTTCTGTATTTGTCAAGCCCTGGCAGAGCCTCTCTCTCAGGAGACAGCTTTATTGGGCTCCCGTCAGCAAGCTCTTGTTGCAGAGGATGGCCTAGTCGGTCATCAATGGGAGGAGAGGCCCTTGGTCCTGTGAAGCTTCTGTGCCCCAGTATAGGGGAATGCCAGGGCCAGGAAGCAGGAGTGGGTGGGGTGTGGAGCAGGGGGAGGCAGGAGGGGATAGGGGATTTTCAGAGGGAAAATTAGGAAAGGGGATAACATTTGAAATGTAAATAAAGAAAATATCTAATGAAGGAAGGAAGGAGGGAAGGAGGGAGGGAGGGAGGAAGGAAGGAAGGAAGGAAGGAAGGAAGGAAGGAAGGAAGGAAGGAAGGAAGGAAGGAAGGAAGGAAGGAAGGAAGGTCTGAGAAAAAAAGAAAAAAGAAACCCGACTCCTGCCCTCCCTCCCTGTGGTTCAGGCCTGAGTTCCCAGTGTTTCCCATCTGTGAACTGGGACACTGTGTTCTTGTCTCCTAGCTGCAGAGAGGCTGGATTCCATGAGGTCGTTAGGGTGGGTGCCTTCATGCTTACTACTATCATGGCTTCAAAATCCATTCCCCTCCCCCCCCCCCAAGACACACCTGGGAAAGTGGATTTGTCACTGAGTCACCCCACAGCCCCCTACAGCCCCATGCTCAGTCTCTGCATCTATACTATGCTCTGGCACAAACTAGTCTAAGCCCAGTTCCAGCCTGACCCCTATCTATCACCCCACTTGCCCCACACACTCCCATGCCCAAACCCAAATAGGACTCTTTTGCTCTAGAGACCTTCTAGGGAGTCCCTTGCCAATATCAACTTCATCAAAGCTGGCACAAAAAGAGGAGGCATTCGATCAGATCAGAAAGCTCCCTGTAAAAGACAATAGCCTGTCTCCACTTTTATAAGTGCTCCTCCACGCAACTGAGGTTGGACGGGGAGATTTGTAACATTCTACATGGCTTTCCTGCTACAATCCCACAGTTGCCCCTAGCCAAAGCCTCGTGACTGCATATCATTTCCTGGGTATCTTAGTAAAATAGGCCTCAACTCACAGTAGCGCGTCGTTTTGTTTTGTTTTAAACTAGGGCTCTGGTGGGATCCAGGAAAGACTTATTAGAATCGATGTGTAGAGTCCGCCGGGAAGTGCAGCAGCGCCATCTAGTGGCCACTCTTGCTCCATGCAGCTCCTGGACCATCAAGATCGACTCACATAGTAAATTATATTTTACAGTTTTAAACCTACCAGCTTCTGCTTCCACCTCCCTAAGAATGGCAAAAAACAAAACTAACCACAAAACCTACTTGTCTTGTTATTGCTAAGGGTCATAAAGGGGCCGCTGTAACCAGGTTCCCTCAATTTTCAGGCGGGTCACGGGCGGGAGCTGGCCAGCCCAGGATGCCCGGTGCTGGAGGTCTTCCTAGAGAAGCTTTCTCCAGAAGATTACATTCTTGGGTAGAAACTCAGAGAGTACACAGGAGCTCAGCCAGAACTACAGGCTGCCGTCTGTCTAGGGTAGGGTCTAGGAATCCACTGTCCTACCTACTGCTACTTCTCTCAGCGCAACTGCAAAGCTCTCCTGCAAAGGTCTGCACTGATCTTGCTCTAGCTGGACTAGCAAAGTTCTGTAGTTCTCAGCCTGCCACTCTTTAGGAAAAGCTCCAGGACAGAAGAAAGGGATGGCAACAGTGCTGAGCACCAGGCCTGTCTTTCCTAACCCCACACAGCAGGCAGGAGCACCATGGGGTAATGGCAGGCCCAGCCCTTGGTCACAAAGGCAATAGGAACCAAACGCAGCACCCAAGTAGCCAGAGAAGCCTGAAGGACCACCGGCTGCATTCCCAGAACCTTGGCAAGGCAGACATCTTTACAGTGCTTGTACCAGAGGTGGTCTGTGCTAAGATCTATCTACACGGCACAGCTTCTGCGCTGGTTCAACCAACACCATTCCATCTGTCCCTCCTTATACTACAGTCCTCAGCACCAAGATCTGTCTGACACTTGGGCCAAAAGATGGCTCTGGTGCATTCATCCAATCAGAAGTGGTCAGTACTCTGAGAGCCTGCCCTCTGATACACACAGCCAAACTGGGGAAAAAAATTAATTCTCTGAGTGGGATTATGCATTAGGGGCCCCGTAACCATAGCACCTAAGCTCATGAAAGTGTCCTGATTGGTTTAAATGTGAAGGAAAAACTGCCGTCTGTCCCAGATACTATTTGACTTTATAACAGCAAAGTAGCAAAATGTAATTTTTAACGTTTTTATGTAGGGAAAGTTTCCAGAAGGCAAAAGTCTCCAGGAGTGTCTCAGCAGCAGGGTAGATGGACTTACCAGACAGAGTAGGACACGCAGGCAAAACATCAAAAGCTTCCTTCTGTCATGTTCTTGTATATTGGCTGCCATCAAAAGGCATGGCCCAGATTTACATGGTTCTTCTAGCCTCAAATGATACGGACTTAGGATGGGTCTCCCCACCTCAAATAATACAATTAAGAAAAAAAAATCCCTCACAAGTCTTGCCCAGATGAAAGGGTTTTAGCTACTTTGAGACATAGTCAAAGTGACAGCCAAGATTAGCCATTTTGCTACAGAAGACAGTGAACTGCAGAAAGCTATTACATCAGTCCAGACACTTGGTTGGAGAGACAGAAAACCAACTCTAACATTGGGCAAAGGAGAATTTTTAACTCTCACAACTAAAAACCCTAGGGACAGTTCTGGCTTCAGGGAAAGCTGGATCCAGGGTCTCAATCCTAGAGTATGGAGTCTACCCCGGTTCCCGTTCTTTTTTCTAGCCACACCCCAGATGGCATCAACCTTCCACCTATCTCAAGCCAACTGGATACCCTGAGCCACTTCTGTGCTGGGATGCCATGTTTAGATATGTCTCACACCCCCACTAAACCGCATGAGGTGAGATGCAGGGGACAGAACGTGCAAACATCCAGGGCCCCAGAGACACAGATGCGGGAAGAAGACACAGATGCGGGAAGCTGACGGTGCTCATCGTCCTCTGCGTTGCACAGTGCAGGCAGCTAGCTACCCATGCTTTCTGCCTGGCAAGCCTCAGCTTTCTTTATCTCATGAAGCTACCTGACATCCCAAGATCCCTTAGGTCAAAGGTCAGGCTTTGCAGATAAGGAGTGCGAGGCTCAGAGGGAAATAGATCCCTGACACTTTAAGGAGACTTCAGAGTCCAAGCAGGAAGCCTAGTCCACAGAAAGTGGCCTCAGGTTTGAGGGAGGAAGGAAGTGGGAGGGTAAATGAATGCATTCCTCTTTACAGTGTGCTATGTTCTGCTGCTGTATTCTTCTCTGCTTTTTCTTAAGTCCGCTTACACGACGCTCTTACAGAGCCAACAACCTCATTGTGTGAAACAGCCTCCCAAGGAGACTGCCAATCGAAACGTATTATCACTGGTCCCAAACAAAGGTTTGTCTCAAAGTAGGGTCCCGGTTAAACTACTGAGTTTAACACACTGATAATCACACAATATTCAGAAGCACCCCACATTAGGCCAGGATCGCAAAGCTGGGCAAGTCAGTGCTAACCGGTCATCCGCATAGATGACTGCATAGCGCATAGATGGCATACTCGAATGCTATCTGCTCCTTGTGAATTGCGATCCTCAAATGTGATCTCACCATTGCTCTTCACAGTCTAGTCTGCGTTCCCCCATCAAGAGGTCACTCTCTGGCCACTGCATCCTTACCCCAAGCTTGCTGAGATGTGATCTTACACTGACTTGTGGTATCCTCTGCAACTCCCAGCATCACTTGGCCTAAGCCAATTAGACACCTCTGAATCCTGACCTGACTCTCTTCTGATCATTGCTGGGTCAATGATGGGCACAGAAGACAAATAGCACAGGGGTCCCAAGCAGCCAGGCAACCCTAGGCTGAGCACAGCCCCACCTGCCTGCCTTTTTGCCTATCATCGTGCTATTTAGCTAGTATTCAGATGTGTGCATGTGACCAGTCTACATGGGAAGAGAGAAGCCAACCAGCTCCTGAAACAGAAGAGGGCTTCAAGAACATGTAGAGGAAGATCACCACGCTCCATTGTTGAGGAATTTTAGAGGCCACCCTGAGGATCTCCTTTCCCACTCAGAGTCCCAGAGCAGCCTGAGATACCCAACTCTGCCCCTACTTAGCCATCACAAAGAACTCTGGCTGGGAAACTCACCAGGTTGGGCCCAGCCCATCCTCCCCCTGGGCATGTCCTTAAAGGATGCATACCAAGGCCACCAGATTGACAGAATCTTAAGTGTTCCTGGGGCTTCTCCTATCTACCCAAGCTTGCAACTGATCCTTTGCTTCAAGCCCTGACCTAACTTCATGGAGCTCCTAATCCAGGCTGAATACCCCAGTTGGATTCTCTGCTTCCAATCCAGCCTCTAGTATTAGAAGAGACTGAGGGCAGCCAGAGAAGGAGCAACAGAGGACCGTTCTCCCTCCACCTTCTGTAGCAAACGCTGCTTACTCTGCTGATCCGTTGGCATCAGCACGCTCTGAGACCCTCTGGATGTTAGGATGCTGATTGTCAACACTAGGTGAAACTCGGACGCCAGACCCCTTACTGCTTCTTGTAGAGGATGCTGCTGCATTAGCCAGAGGCTCAAGGAGGCAGGGAACATGCCTACGGTGTCCAAGAGTCTGGGCCAGTGGTAGGCTTAACAACTGGTCCATCAAGGGAAACTCCTGCAGAAAGAACGCCCACATGAACTGAACTTCAATCAGGCAGAGGTGCTCTGAGCTCAGTGAGAGAGTCCCAGAGGCTCACGATGCCAAGTGGGTGGGAGGATCTTGGATACATTGTAACCCGGGCATCCTCAGGGAGTAGACGAACACCGGAACTCCTCCACCTTCCCAGTGAATCCTGCAAGAGGATCATTGCTGTCCTTTTACAAAGAGGCAACACTGTTCAAACACCTGGCTGCCGTGGCTGAGAAGGAAAAGGCAGGTAACATGAAAATAAAATAAAATAAAATAAAATAAAATAAAATAAAATAAAATAAAATAAAAACTAAAAAGCAAATGTGTGTCCAAACTGACCATCCAGAGAGAAAGGAACCCTACCCCAAACCACAGAGGGAACCCTACCCCTCTCTGACTGCTAACTCCCTTTCCCACTGGAAGCTGTTGGGACTGTGCAGAGCGGGGAAGCAGGAGCTACAGGAAGAACAGGAAAGGTCCCACGGCTATGTGCACCCCCTTGGAGAAGCAGGCAGCCTCCAGGCCTCCTGCTGTTTGAGAGAATTTGTGACAGAGTTTATTTACTTACTTGTGGCCTAGTTTATGACTAGTAACAAAATTATAGAACTGTGAAAGCTGTGCTCCCGTTGCATGCTAAACATTTTTATCAGTGAAAGGAGGTGGGAGGGAGGAAGGAGGAAGAAGAACGTGGAGGGAGGAGACAGGAGGGGAAAGAGGACAGAAGAGGGAGGAGGACCAGAAGAGGCAGCTGAAGGCCCCATTCAGAAGTCTCCACTATATTTAATCTTGTCACATCACTCAAATTTGGGAAACGGGTTGGTCCTGCCTAACCCCTTTTTAAAATAGATGCTTTCTGCTGCACCAACACAGACGCTCGGGGGAGGGGGGTTGGGGGGGTGAGGAGGGAGGGGAGGGGAGGCTGGGAGAAGGGAGGGAGGGGTACGTTGACACTCACTATTTCTTTCCCTGGGGCTAGGGGAAATACATAGTGTTATTAAGGACACATGCTGGTGGCTGGTGGGAGGGTTCATGAACTTTGCAAGATGAGGGTGAGGACCCTAGAGCGTGCCTGGGTGGCCTTGGTTTGTACGAGGCTGCCATCGTGTGGCAACTTCAGGTATTGCTCCCGGAACCCAGGAGTGCATGCAAGCACAGCTTGGTTTATGTTATTGTTTTAGTTTTTTAGTTTGTTTGCTTGTTTGCTTGTTTGTTTGTTTGCTTGTTTGCTTGTTTGTTTTGGTTGGTTTTTTTAATGATGGGTCAACTAAGCTGACAACCAAATTTTTGAGGGAAAAGAGATTTAAATACTGCTATCTGCTCTGAGTCTCCTCCAGGACACGTTCCAAGCCACATGATGTGAGCCTTCACTAGCTAAGGCAGAGATGTCTCTCAGCAAGGTGGTCAGAAGGTTCTATATAAAAGGCAGTCTCCAGCATGGGGCTTGTAAGATACCACTTGAGCTTGTCCTTGTCCCCAGGTTGGACTCCGTGTTCAGAGTCCCTGAGGTCCTCTGCGTGCAGAGTCCCAGCCTACCACCAAGCCAATGCTCAGCTAACAAGAGCTTACCTGAAACTTTCTTAGAAGTGGCCTGGGTCCCAGATATGGGGGGTGGGTGCCTGGGGATTCCACGGGGCCCAAACGCACAGCTATGGCATCTCAGGAAGAGAGGCAGACAAAAATGATCACAGACAGAAACAGGAACAGAACAGACAGAAAGAAGAAAACCTGCACGTCACAATGTGACTTCATGGTTACCACTACGGCAGCAGGTGGTGGTGGCACCATTGACTGGTGCCAACGCAGTCACAGGCGGGACCACCAGCTGAGCTTCTATGGCCCACGTGGAAGGGAATGTGAGTTCAGAAAGGACAATGGGACAAACATAGAGGAGCTACCAGTTTGGGGCAAGATCGGAGGATGGCTGGTCAGCATCGCCGAGCCTCTGCCCTTCAAGCCAATGACAAGAAGAAAGAAGTACAATCCAGTCTGGAGATGACTCTAGACAGAGTGTGGAGTCACCTGGACCGCAGTCTCTGCCATTCAATAGGGCAGAGCCTGTGACATAGATGAAGAGTGGTGCTCAGGGAATTTAGTCTCCATTACACACCCCTGAGTGCTAACTCTGCAGGTCAGAACTAAACACAGACCTTTGGGATCCTAGGCGGATCCATCCTAGAACAACCCTCCTATGCTAGTATCTGAGACTCTCCAGTCTCATATAAAATGCTGCATTTGCATAGAATTTGCACAGACCCTCCCGAGGACTAGGCCATTGCTAGGTGGCACCCAGAATCTGATGCTTAAATGTGTGAATCGTTGTTAAACTGCATCCCTGGAGGACATAACGACAGGGGAGAAGGGTCTTTTGTGTTTGGTGACACTGGGGAAGCAGTAAATGAAGAGCTGCCTGCACAGTCAAGAATGAGGCGGAACCGGGAGTGGTGGCGCATGCCTTTAATCCCAGCACTCGGGAGGCAGAGGCAGGCCTGGTCTACAAAGTGAGTTCCAGGATAGCCAGGGCTGCTCACAGAAACCCTGTCTCGAATGGAAAAAAAAAGAAAAAGAATGAGGCGAACGTTTACGGAGTAAAGGCTTCTGTGTCTGGAATTAGCCCTTGAGATCCTTCAGGGGATCCTCCTGGGGCTGTTGGTCCATCTATATCCAGCAAAGTCCCTGAGGCTTGGGACTGCAGTGTCTGCAGGGCCAATGTTATCTATCAAAAGGCGGCGGCAGGCCAGGTCTTTAGAATCAAAACCTGGTATGACTCCTGTCAACCACGTTTTACAAGGGAGAGCATGGAGTGGCACCCTTTCTCCCCAGCTCCCCTCTCAACTGTCAGCAGGACTGAAGGTATCCTGTACCACACAAGAGGAGGTGGAGACACACAGGCACATACAAGCTTCTGAGAAATATGAAGCAACTTTTAATCAAACCTTTTCAGCTTCAATCAGCTAAAAATGAAGCTTTATTATTATTATTATTATTATTATTATTATTATTATTATTATTATTATTATTATTTTGGGAGGCTGATGATGTAGCTCAGTAACTAGGCACAGGCCTAGCTGCTGAAGGTCCTGGGTCCAATAGGTAGCATGCATGAGTGCAAGCGCGCGCGCGCACACACACACACACACACACACACACACATACACACTTGATTTTTTTTCTAACATAGAAACTGTAGACTCCTGTAGAATTCAGGAAACTGGGGCAGAGGGTTGTCTGGCACAATACCAACTAGGGCTAGAAAGATCAAAAACAGAAAAGGCACACCTTTAATCCCAGCACTCGGGAGGCAGAGGTAGACAAACCTGAGTTCAGGGCCAGCCTGGTCTACAGAGTGAGCTCCGGGACAGCCTGGTCTACAGAGTGAGCTCCGGGACAGCCAGGGCTATGCAGAAGAAGAAAAAGAAAAGAAAAGAAGCCCTGTCTCAAAAGAAAAAAAGCAAGAAAGTCTAAGTATATTTATTTTCATTTTTAAAACGAATCATCACAGTGTTGCTTATCTACTCCATGTCCCTACATCGCAGAACCCAACCCCTCCAAATGCCATCTCAGAGGGCCAGGCTCTGGGCAGTCATGCCACTGTACTGCATTGATAGGTGGCATCCCATTCTGGCCTTAAGTTGTGTTTCCAGTATCACCAGGG
This sequence comes from Mus minutoides, assembly GCA_902729485.2. Taxonomy (NCBI): domain Eukaryota; kingdom Metazoa; phylum Chordata; class Mammalia; order Rodentia; family Muridae; genus Mus; species Mus minutoides. The sequence continues at coordinate 4,144,453 of LR749512.1, read as the reverse complement.
CTTTCCACAGCTTACTGTCCTAAGGCTTAGTAGTTAACCAACCCCCCATTCTGCCCTCCCTGTCTACTCATTGTCAAGAGCCTCGAGGAAATGCGACATGACTGAAGGAAATGAGGTTACAAAGGATTAGCCAGTTCCATTAAGCAGCCCTTGATCCTTCACAGAAGCACCTCATCGCTGTGACATCGAAGGAAATTACTCCTTCCTAATGTCTTGTCTGAAGCTGACCCAGGGCTTTCCCCTGGCCAGAGCTGGAGCTGGGATACCCTTAAACATCTTGCTCTTGTGTGGTGGTGCAAGCTCAGGACAGCAACCACTCATTTCTCCTCCCTCTTCTGTGGCAATAATAGCGGCCACACCCTCTGCTGTCAGCCTATACAAAGACATGGAAGAAGGGAGCTTGCCCTCTGCCTGCTGGCCCTCACGCTTGCTGGCAAGTCTGGCGTTAGGATCTATGTCTTCAGGATCCCATTGTATACTGAAGACCTGCTGAGACACCCGGCCTTGTGCACTGAATAACTATGAGATTCTTGGACCTTCCATCCCTAGGCAGCCATTGTTAGCAGTAACAGGACCATAGCCCGCGAGTCAGTGTAATAAATCTCCTTGCTGTATATAGATTCATTCTATCTGTTTCTCTAGAGAACTCTGACTAATACACACAGCTTCCCAAGATGAAAACTCAAGGACCTAACTTAAAACTATCATCTTCAGGGCAGGCTAGAAGATACCCTGGCTAGACATTGGGAGGCCCTGGGTTCCATCCCCTGCCCCAGGGTTTCAGGGAAAGGAGCACTTTCTAGCTGCCAATGAATAACTCTCTACAAAGAGAATTACAAATTCAAACGTTCAGATTGCCTCCTATGGACAGGATATATAAATCTGTATTCTCAAAAAGAACAGAACCAATGGGATGCCGTGTGTGTGTGTGTGTGTGTGTGTGTGTGTGTGTGTGTGTGTGTATGTGTGTGTGTGTACACCTAAAAACACATGCACTATCTTAGTTGCTGTTGTATTGTTGTGAAAAGGCACTAAAAGAAAGCATTTAATTGGGGGATTGCTTACAGCCTCAGAGGGTCAGTCCATAATCATCATGACGGGGAGCAGGGGAGCAGACAGAGATGGCGCTGGAGAAGAAAGTGAGAGCTACATCATAATCAGCAGGCAGCAGGCAGAGACACTGGGCCTGGCGTGGGTTTTTGAAACCTCGCAGCCCACCCCCAGTGACACGCCTTCTCCAGCAAGGCCACACCTCATAATCCTTCCCAAACAATTCCACTAACTGAGGACCAAGCATTCAACCAACTGAGCCTATGAGGACCATGCTCATTCAAACCACCACGTTCTGCTCCTATCATAATGCAGAATGCTTTTAGTCCAAGTTCAAAAATCCCCACAGTCTTTCCACTTCAACACTGTTTTTTAAAGTCTAAACTCTCTTGGGATTCTGGCGATCTCTTAACTGTAACCTCCTATAAAGACAAAAAAAGTAAATTATGTACTTCCAGCATACAGTGGCACAGATTCTACATTACCATTCCAACAGGGAGGAAAGGGAGCACTGCAGAGGAGATGCTGGACCAACGCAGGACCGAAAGCCAGCTGGGCAGACTCCAAATTCTGCAGCCCCATGTCTGATGTCAAGGTGCTCTTCGGTTCTCCAACTCCTTCCAGCTTCGGTGACTGCCGCACACTTCTCTCCCTTGGACTGGTTCCACTCCCCGCTATCAGCTCTTCCTGGCAGGCCTCCCACGGCTTTGGCATCTCCAACATTTTGAAGTTTCCAATAAAATCCAAGCTTCATTTTCACAGTTTCGCATAATGGCTTCTCGGGGCCTTCATGCGTAATGGCTTCTCCTGTGCCTCCTTGGATTTCTTTAGCCACAGAGGAAGGTTCCAGAGCCCCTTCCCCATATATTCCTTGATAAAGCCAGGACTTCATAAAGTTGTATGGCCGAAGCTGCTAAGTTCTGCTGCTCGCTGGTGCTGGGAGCCTTCCTTTGTTATTTAAGCCTAAAAAAAAATATCCCCCCCAAGTCTTTTCCTTCTTTCATAGGTTGCAAGATTAGCTGGGTAGGTCTTGCCCTGAGGTTACCAATTCCTTTATTCCATTTTAAAACAAGCCTTTTATAAAACCATCTCCTGGAGCACAGAATTTGGCTCCATTTCCTGATGTACATTTTTATTTCTCTTTGCCATGCTCCTTCTTTTCCATGGAGATCTGCAGGAGAGTGTCCACTGGTAACCGCATGATACGGTCAATCCTAGGCTGTCTCGAAATCTCCTCTGCCAAGGACACTAATCTAAAAATTCTCCAATAGTGCTCGGGTAGATTTTTAAAATGAAGCCAAAAATCAGACACATACATTCTTTGCCAAAGTATCGTAAGAATGTCCTGTAGGCCACTTACTATTATTTCTTGCCCTCAGAAACTTCCTGAGGTGCACCTGCAGAGTCCACACCGTCCTCACACTACTGTCCTCCATGGTCCTACTAGGATGCTCCATCAGCCACACTTACAGCAGCATTCAAGCTAATTCATGCAAAGCACTAAAGCATTCACTTTTCTACTTCAAATTTCCAAAGTCTTCGATATTCTTCCAACAAACAGCATGGTCAGGCCTATCCCAGCAATACCATAGATGCCTGCCATCAACTTCTGTCTTATTGTTCTATTGCTGGAAGGAGACACCATGACCACACAGATGGATGAGAGAGAGAGAGAGAGAGAGAGAGAGAGAGAGAGAGAGAGAGAAGATGGATGATAGATTGATAGATAGATGATAGATAGATAGATAGATAGATAGATGATTGATAGATATGATATACAGCAGATAGATAGATAGATAGATAGATAGATAGATAGATAGATAGATAATGCATACATGTAGATGGATGATAGATGATTGATAGATATGACATGATAAATCTATTAATCAATAGGTGATAGACTGATAGATAATAGATGATAGAGATAGATAGATAGATAGATAGATAGATAGATAGATAGATAGATAGATAAGTAGATCAGCTTTAGGTAGTAACAGCAGGATCACACCTAAAAGCTGAGAGTCTGGTAGTTACTCAGTCCTTGAGGCTGGTACCTCAGCAGTAGGAGTCCCACAGTCTTTCTCACCGAAGCAGGGCAGGGCATCTGGTAGCTTCTCAGTCCACACTGCTGGGTACTTCAGCAGGCCCAACCTGCTGCTGGAAACCTGTAAGGTTCCTGGGGAGACTCTAGTCCTTAGCCCACAGGGAAGGCCTGGAGACAATGGTTCTGCTGCTGTGATGGAATTAGCAGCAGCAGCAGCAGCAGCAGCAGCAGCAGCAGCAGCAGCAGCAGCAGCAGCAATGGGCAAATCCACTTAGCCATCAGAGGGAGGCCAAGTGTGCAGATGCAGGTGAGCTTCCTTCTGCAAACCCTTTTATCCAGGCTCTACCAAAAGGTACTGCTCACAGTCAAGGTAGGTCTTGCCACATCAAGCAGGGCGGACACTTCTTCAAGAGAGGTTCCCTAGTCAGGCGATTCTAATTTGTGGCATTAAAATCAACCATAACACAGGGGGTTAGTATATACAATATACAATATACAAAAAAAAAAAAACCTGCAAAACTTAAACACCAAAAATAGCCATTGGATAAACTGACCAGTGAAGTGAACCAATAAATCTCAAAAAATAAAAATAAAAAAAGGAAGGAAGGAAGGAAGGAAGGAAGGAAGGAAGAAAGGAAGGAAACAAGGAAACATGAGAAACAGAGGGCCAATAAATATTTTTAAAAGTTTCTACTTTCCGTGACAATCAGGGAAATGGAAATTAAAGCAATAATCTCAATATGATTGTTTAGCCAAAGCTATAACTCAATCCAAAAGCCCATCAGCTGAGGGCTGGATGAACAAATGTGGTGCCATGGATCCATATGGTGGAATATTACTCAGCCCTGAAAAAGCACACTCTGTAGTACTGTCACATGCTGGAACACAGATAAGACCTCTGAACATCATCCTACGCGAAGAAAGCCAGCTGCCAATAACCTCTAAGGTATGACTGCAGTTATGTGACATGTTCAGAACAGGCATGTCTGTGAGCAGAGACCTATGAGTCGTGAGAAGGGAAGGGAAAGGGGACCAATGGACACAACACTTCTTTTGGGCACAGATTGGGGTGGTGGCTGCAGAAGCCCTAAAAAAAAAATCACCTTTACATTCAGTAAACTGTATTAGCAACAGCCATTTAAAACTGTCTTCCCAGCACTCAGGGGCCTGAGACAGAAAGATGTGTTTGTGTAGCCTGGGTTACATGGCAAGACCCTGTCTCAAAGTGGGTGGGGGAGGCAAGTCCATTAAAAAAAAAAAAAACCTGAGCAAAAACAGAATTGATGATCTTGCATAAATAGGCTCACTGCTCACTGACAATCAAGAGGTCCCACAGTGCCCTCCCCAGAAGGCACCCTGCACCAGCCTAGTGTTGGCATCTGTGTGCCAGCACCAGAGTGGGCACTGCTCTGATCCAGAGAACCTCTCCCAACACTGTGGGCAGCTTGCAAGTCCTAAAATTAAGCTATTAATATATAGAAGGTCTTTATTGAGCAATAATGTTATTAAATCACAGAGATACTTATGAGTTAATTCTCATATAAACAGAAAACACAAAATCCTCACAACACATGAACTGCGTGTTAAAGGATGTGTGGGGCCCCACACAAAGCGCTCCTCAGATGTTCAGTCCATGTCTGTGGTCCGGGCTTCCTTCACAGACCCCATACGCAAACGGGGTCCTCGTGATGTCCCTGTATGGAGCTTCACGTTCTGTTTCTTCATAGTTGGGCTCCTTCCTCTTTGCAATGTGTGTGAGAGGAAGAGAAACTGCAGGGGATACTCAGGGCAGCCCACCCAGAGAAAGCAGCTCCCTGAGGCTGAAACCAAGCCTCAGTTTAATGTCCCAAGCACAACACAGAGTTTGTCACACAGAAAACACACTGGATAGGTGGAGAAAGGAAGGAGCGAGAGAGGACAGATTGGTCGGGGATATAGAAGTGAATCAAAGGAAATAGAGAGAGAATGTATGTGTGTGTGTGTGTGCATGTGTGTATGGTTGTGTATATATTATATATGTGATATATGTGTGTATTTTAGTTAGGGTTTTACTGCTATGAGCAGACACCATGACCAAGGCAAGTCTTATAAAAGACAACATTTAATTGGGGCTGGCTTACAGGTTCAGAGGTTCAGTCCATTATCATCAAGGTGGGAGCATGGCAGCATCCAAGCAGGCATGGTGCAGGCAGAGTTGAGAGTTCTACATCTTCATCTGAAGGCTGCTACCAAAATACTCACTTCCAGGCAGCTAGAATGAGGGTCTTAAAGCCAGACACCCACAGTGACACACCTACTCCAACAGGACCACACCTTCTAAAAGTGCCACTCTCTGGGCCAAGCATATATAAACAATCGCAACATATATATATATGTGTGTGTGTGTGTGTGTGTGTGTGTGTGTGTGTGTGTGTGTGCGCGCGCGTGTGCGTGTGTGTCTGTGTGTGTATATGTGTATATATATATATATATATATATATATATATATATATATATATATATATATATATATATACAGATAAATGGGTAGAGGAAAGGGGAGAGGGGAAGAGAATAGGTGAAGGAAACAGAAGAGAGAAAAAATGAGCGATGTATGTGTGAATACATGCATGTGTGCATGTGTGCATGTATGTACAAGTGAGCAAAGAGCTGCTTTGACAAATATAAGGCCCCACAGCATATGTTGTTTGAGCATTCAGGGAACATAAAGTGCCGGGCCAGCTTTCTTCAGGGGAAGTCCTCCCCCACATGCAAACATCTGGACCCAATGGCACTGAAGGCAACCCTGGCAGTGCACTGAGTCTAATGCAGCCCAAGGCCCATAGTAGCCACCATCGGGCCCTGGCATGGTTGACATTATCCAGCCCTGGTGTGTGTGTGTGTGTCCTCAAGGAGCTCGGAAGTGACTGACAAGTCCCCCAGAGAAGGAACTTGTCTCCCTGAAACACTCCAGTGTCAAGCTCTGAGGTTACAACAGGGCTGGATGTACAGCATGGGTGGGAACGATGGTCCATCTCTGAGCCCGTTTCCACTAAGGGAAAGGATGTGCATTCATTCACAGGGTCCCATGCATCTCCCTCCTCTCCTCCTGGGGAGTGGAAGCAATGGTCGTTTTAACGAATGAGCTTATAAAGTCCTGGATCTGCCAACAGTTGGTTTGCAAAAGCGGCTCCCGTTGACTATCTGGCTCACCCAAGCACTTCTTCAGACTCTGTTGTTCTGGAGCCTACAAGGGGAGCCAGAGATGACGAACACCATTCTCAGGACCAGAGACTATTCAGGGCCGTAATAAAACCCTCGGGCTCAGATCCTGGGGAAGCCAGCCGGACCTCTGAGGAGTCAGGTGTCGAGTTCACACTTAACGCACTTCCTCACACACTTCTGCACACCGTTGGCCATTCTGTGTCCTCTCCAGTTCTCCAACAGTCAACTCCTGAAATCAGAAAGTAACACACACAAAAAAGCATTCACCTCAGACACTGTGATGAGGTCCTGCCTGACAGTGCAGGTCTAGACACAGGGCCCGGGGTGACCTGGCTTGTCTAGCCCCACCCTTCATGCTGAGATTAAAGGGGATAAGTCGTCTACGAACATACCAGCTAGTCATGCACAGGGGAACATATCTGTCATGGGTGCACATATTTGCTGGATGGCCCCAAAGACCAGCCTGTACAAGACTTAAGTAAGGTCAGAGCAGAGCAGGAGAGCCACACACCCAGCACCAGCACCTGATGGACAGACTCAGCTAACACAAGTCAGAATACTCCAAACAGCTCAGGCTGTACTGGGCATGCCCACCCTTCCCAGGTCATTATCCCTACAGAACTGAACAACAATTTCTGTAGTGTTCACTGCACTGGGTGCCCAAGTCATCTAGAGATGATGATGTCACGTGTGTGGGAGGGTGAGTGAAACAGGGACACCATTTTACACAGGGGGCTTGGGCATCCAAGGAGGGTTCAGAAACCAACTCCCACAGACACCAAGGCACAACTTGAGGTTTTTGTTTGTCTGTTTGTTTATTTGTTTGTTTATGTGTTGTGGGGTCTCCTGTGTTCCAGACTGTCCTTGAACTCTCCATGAAGCTAAGAATGCTCTGATTTTCCTGCCTCTACCTCTTTGGGGATGGATTCACAGGGGTACAGCCAGATTATACAAAGCTTCATTCATGCTAGATAAGCACTGTACCCAGTGAGCTGCAGACATCCCGAGCCTTGCTTTAAAAGCGTATCCCGTGTGCTAGAGTGAAGCTCCTCGCAGAAGCTACAGGCTATTGAGTGGGAACCCCAATGACAGGGCTGGGCTACTTCCCTGTGAGACATAAAACAGGGATGCACCAGGGGCTCCAGAACAGGCCACTGCACTGTGACCTGTTGCCCACCAGAACTACAAGACAAGATCCTACTGCTGGCCAAAAGACAAAAGGAAATCAAGCTGCACCTGGAGGTTTCTTCCTTTACTGGCCAGTCCCCATGCTGCGAGAAAGCACAAATGGTTCAGGCTGTCATGGAGGACTGTCCTCGGCACCCACTGCCACTCACAGGTCAGGCAGGACAGAGCCACTGAGATAATAGCCCCAAGTTTGATACAGCCAAACATATGGCTGCACGTGAGGCTTGCCCTACAGAAAGAAATCCATATCTTGCAGTGTAAGGCTGCTCGAAAGCCAGTGGCAGGGTGGGTCGTAGTCCACCCACCCCCGTCCCCCGTTAGGGAAAGTACTACTGTTGCTTTACGAAATGGACATGATGTCCCTGTCAGAATACCATAGAGTAGGCAAACACGGCAGTGCACACCTCTAATCCCAGCTCCAAGGAGGCAGAGGCAAGTGGATGGCCAAGCTGGTTTACACAGAGAGACCCTGCCTTGAGAAAAAGGAAAAGAGATATAGATATAGATATAGATATAGATATAGATATAGATATAGATATAGATATAGATATAGATATAGATATCTCCTATCCCTCCCTGGGGATACATAGGCAATTACTGGTTGAAGGAAGAGGTAAGACTTTTTCTTCAGTGATGTAGCAGGAAGGGGTAAGGAGGATGAGCTGAGAGAAGGTCAGGGGGAGGGGGAGGGGAAAATAGAAGGTAACAGGGCAATGACTATGGTCAAAATATATTATATATAAGTGGGATCATAATAGAACTCATTGAATATGATTGATACATGAATATAGTTTTCTAAGTTGGCATTCTGCCTTTGAGTATGCAGCCATACACACACATATACACAAACATTCACACTCACACACATACACACTGTCTTAGTCAGGGTCTCTATTCCTGCACAAACATCATGACCAAGAAGCAATTGGGGAGGAAAGGATTTATTCAGCTTACATTTCCACATTGCTGTTCATCACTGAAAGAAGTCAGGACTGGAACTCAAGCAGGTCAGGGAGCAGGAGCTGATGCAGAAGCCATGGAGGGATGTTCTTTACTGGCTTGCTTCCCCTGGCTTGCTCAGCCTGCTCTCTTATAGAACCCAAGACTGCCAGCCCAGAGATGGTCCCACCCACAAGGGGCCTTTCCCCCTTGATCACTAATTGAGAAAATGCCTCACAGCTAGATCTCATGGAGGCATTTCCCCAACTGAAGC
>LR749512.1:4051394-4135654 GCA_902729485.2 Mus minutoides | reverse complement strand
CTGTGTCAAGTTGACACAAAACTAGCCAGTACACACACACACACACACACACACACACACACACACACACACATTCTCTCACACATACACATACACACTCTCTCTCACGCACACATACATACACACACATACACACACATATACACACACATATGCACACACACACACACACACACACACACACACACACACATATTCAAATACTGCTTCCTCTAAAAGGAAATTTTAAAACTCAGTGACCAGAAGAAAAGGGCCAACTTTTTTCTTTTTACCCATGTACAGCTTTCAAAGATGGCCCGAGACTTACTGGACTATCTTCTGCCTCTGTGGAGTCTCCTATCCCAGAAACCATCTGCTTAACAGAATGAGCCATGTTGCTTCGCATGGATAAGAGTTCGGTTTTAGAGTTGACTCTTTAAGGATTTCAGAGCGATCACCCAGTATGCATGCGGGCTGGGAAAACACTAAATCTTGTCAAATACTGAGCACCAAGCTACTGAGAAAGACTTGGTGACCTGATTTTCCCTCAAGACCCCAGTCACTCTGGAGGATGCAAACACCCAGCTTCATTGTCCTTTTAGCAGCAGCCTGGGGAGGCGGCGGAAAAAGAGCAAGGTAGATTTGCTTTGCTTTCATTCTACATGAGATGCTGGTCGGCAGCCAGATTTAAACCTCAGATCTTTCACTCATTCTCTAACCGTACCAGGGTCAGGCTCCTAGTTTCCTTCCGACTTCATGAGTGCTTGTCTGTCTGAGAGATGAAATTACCAAAACGAAATGCCGAATTATAAAGGTCTCTTCTTATCTCATCCCTCTATCCCCGAGACTGGGAGGTTTTTAAGCACCAATCAACAACAGTATGGTCCACTTCCGGGGAGGAGCCTAGACTCCAGGTGTCCAAGGAGCTGGGAGCTCCAAGGCAGTCACTAAGAAAGGCAAGATGATTTCTGAGGACACAGAAAGGCTGTGGAATGATAGATCGCTACTGTACCTTGTGGCTTTCTCCATGATTAAACTGTGTGGGTCCATCCTGAGAAGCCTGCCCGGGAGTGTCCGTGTCCTCTTCAGAACATTTACGATGCACGGTGCTCCCTAAACAAGAAAACAGGATAAGCGAACCCCTCCCTAAACATCGATGCTGAGGCCCTACTTCATTCTCCTGATCTCCACTGTGATCTTTGCTACACTGCTCTCCTCTGAGGACAGCTGCAAGGTGTCAGGAGACATAAAGGGGTAGGCGGTTCAGTGGTGGGGATGTAGCTCAGCTAGGAGAGTGTTCAGAATGCCTCACCAGTCTTGTCTACTTATTATCTAATGCCTAAGAAAGTGCCTGCCTGCACCGTGAGCTGTTATCAAATGAAAGAATACATGGGTGGGTAGGGGGAGTAAATGAATACATTCTCAAGTTCCCACCGTCCTTTATATTTTTGTGTGCTGTGAGATAATTCATGCTAGCAAAAACCAAATGTTTACTTGCATTTCATTTCTAACCAATTAATGTCCCATGACTTTTGATACACTAATTGGAAAGATACCTATCTGGGGAACCAGACATTCAGGTACCTCAGTAAGAGCCTGCTCCATTTCAGAACTGAAGTGCATAACAATGGCCACTAGAGGGAGCCATAAAACCTGCCCAAAACAGCACTCAACAAAAATCTCCTCACAGTCAAAACTCAAGCAGGTTATTTAGGCGCGCCACATTCCCAGGCATACTGGATCACCGTAAAATTGCTGTTGCTGCTGTACTGTGCAATGTACAGCTAATGAGAACAAGCTGCTACAAGACTCGGACTCCAGTTTTCTGGCCCTCTGACTTTAGAAAAGCAGGACTCCCTTCCCATTTCAAAGTATTCACATTTCGATCTATGTACATGATCCATCCAGGGGGGGTTTGTTTGGTTTGGGTTTTTCATAAGTGGAAGGAAAGCATTTTTCCCGTGGATGACAAAGTGAACATGATAAATTCGTCTAGAAAAATTAAAATGTGAAACTTCAAAAGGAAAAACTTCTGATTTCCCACCTCCAGCAACATTTTTTTTTCTTGAAAAAAAAAATTTCTTTGTTGAGATATTCGATTTCATCCCCTCCAGTAAAGAGACTGTGGGCATGGGCATGTGCAGACTGACTAGGAAATCACATCAGAGAGAATTATGATGCTATCGGTCAAATTTCAAAGGTCTCCCATGTAACTGAGAGCAGGGGACAGGGGAGGCATTTCCCACAAACTCCTCTCTCAAAGGGTCTAAAAAAAAAATACTAACAATTTCCAGGGTCATTACAAGCCACAGATGTTATCAACAGCCAGAGCTATGCAAAGTTTAAAAAGACCCAGCCCACAAATGGAGCCACTGCACACACACATTCTCAAGCATGCACACAGCCCAGAGACTCTCTCCCTTTAAAACGGGCTCACTCATGACTTCTACAAACTCAGAAGCTGTGAGGGGGGAAGAGGAGGGGGGAGGCCTCTGGTTCCGGTTTCATTCCCCCACACACACATTGCTTCTCACCCCATCAGTCATGACCCCTTTGGAGGTGGAACATCTCTTTTACATTGGGTCTCATATCAGATATCCTATATATCATACATATATTTACATTATTTTCACAAGAGGAGCAAATTACAGTTACAAAGCAGCAACAAAAATAATTTTATGGTTGTGGGGGAGGGGGGTCACCACAACGTGAGGAACTGGATTTAAGGGCCGCAGCGTTAGGAAAGTTGAGAAACGCTGCTCTAAAATAGCAGTAAGACAGCAGCAAGCGTAAGAACAAAGAAAATACGTTCCAATTTTTAAAAAAGGAACTCTAGGGGATCACTGGCTAACTGAAGATTAAAACTAAGTGACATGGTAAGATGCCCAAGGTAGAGAACATTCTAGAACGTTCAAGACCTGTGAGACATTCTAGTCAACTCACTCTTGGTGCTCTGCAACGAAGAGGAAAGCCAATTAGAAGCAGGCTCTGCCCAGCATCAGGGCCGATTTCTGATTATGCCCCGTAGCCCCTGCTTACCAGCTGGGAAAACCCTGGCAGGCATCAGTGAGGTGGCCGAAGGCCTACCCACTGAACCGCACTGCCTGGGAGCCCTGAGGGTGACACTGGAAACAAGCCAGGATTTAAAGAATGAAAAGACCCTTTAATTTTTTTTCTCAAAAATAACTACAGAATCTGAGTAATCTAATTATAGGCTAATTATAAGAATGACTCTTCTTCCTCCAAAGGATTTCTGGAACATTCTCTGTGAAGGTCCTCTCCTTTGCTATTTGAGAGTAGGAGTTGGTGACTCTCAGAGTGGATTAGCATCTGATTTCCAGATCAGCTTCTCCTAACCAGACCACACAGACTCCCAACTCTTGAAATAAACCCCGGGGGAATTCTCCAGGAGGAAGTCATCTCCCCAATTAGGCCCAAACCGCCTCCTCCCCACCCAGACCCTCTGGCCAGGCAATTTTCACATTCCAACATGCATCCACTTTTTCCACTCCCAGCCAAGGGATGGCTGTGTAGATGGACCCTCATTTGTGAAGCTCTGTTATAAACCTATTCAGATGGCCAGCCCCATGCCCAGGGGCACAGGCTGGCTTCCCTCCCCTCTTAACACAGTGCCACAGGGCAAGTCATTTAACTGCATCATTAGGATCACAGTCACAGCTCTGCCCGTCTCCTTCCCTGGCACTCCTTCACCTCATTAATATCTGTAAGGAGCCATTAAGCCTTACAGCTGAAGGGTGCCGTTAAGGCAAGACCTAACGCTATTATCATCAATAAGGTCTCAGTCACTTGCCTGTCACCTCCTGAGTTAAGGCAGTCACCCACCTAGAAAGGCAGCCTATACCCTGGCCTATCCACCCCTAATGAGCCACCGGCTTCTGCAGAAACATCAGGATGAATGTGATGGGCGCCCACATCGGGGAAGGGAAGAAAAGCTACCACTTTAACTTAGGGCAGTACATTTAAACTGCTGGATGCTTATCTCCAGAAACGAGAGGCACCTGCGGCTGGAATGTCCGGGTACCAAAGCCCCTACCCAACCCTTTACATGGAACCTGTGCAGATGTGAAAACTTCTGTGGGAGTCAAAAAGCCACCTGCAAATGTGGAACAAGCAAGTCTTCATTCCCTCTGGCCGTCTGAAGGTTCTGCCTCTCCTAAGGAACCTGCCATTAAAGCCCCACCTCGCTCCCTTGAAAGATCCCTTTATCCAGACCTCACTGACAAACCAGGGCACTGTCTGGAGCCACCCAGATCTGACAACAGCAGGGTCAACAGTAGATGAACAGTGGATCTGCAGGGCACGATAGTTAGCATCCTGCCAGCCGTTAAAAAGATGAAGATGGCTACTATTGCCCCATGATCTCACAGCCACTGTGCAGAGCTCACAAGGTCAGGCCAGTCAAAACCAGCAGGGATGACGGAGGGGCTGGCAAGGCCCCACCTGGAGCTGAGAAGCTATTGGTAGGTAGTGGTGGTGCCCACGGAGAGATGGTTACTTTTGTTTGGGCTGTGGCCACTTGTGGACTGCCCAGGCTCGGGGGGGTTGGCTCCTCCTGCAAGCACATACAGATAGCACTAGTAGGATGTAATGAGAGATTCTTTTTTTAAAAAAAAAAATTAAACAATTTTAAAAATAGGGATGCAAAGTTAGGGAGATGGAGATAATCATAAGCCATCGCGTACATATGTGAAATTCATACAACGAAGAAGAGGAGGAGCAGCGAGAAGGAGATGGCTCAGCCAGGAAAGTGTCTGCTATATAAACACAAGGATCTGAGTTCGAATCCTCGGCACCCATGAAAAACTCATACCCACATAGATTACTCCTATAACTCCAGCAAGGCGGGGAGGGGTGTCCCTGGAGTTCACTAGCCAACCATTCTAGCTGAATCAGTACCAGATCCCTTGAGAGACCTTGTTTCAAAGACAAAAAATAAAATAAAATGGAGGACAATGAAAGATAACTCCATATCAACCTCCAGCCTCCAAACGCATGTGCATATACCTCACCAACAAGCACCGCACACGTACATCTGAGCACAATGATTTACACAGCACCGGTCAACATTACCATGCGGCCGTGTACACAGCCTGCACTGGAGAGAGAGAGAGACAGAAGGCTGGCTTACAGCAGCAAACCTTAGTCGGCTTTCAATTCCCAAGTGTACATGTTACCCCCTCAAAATAACATTTGCGCCTGATCCTCAGCCACACAGAGAGGGACAGACAGAAAGGAGAACATTCACAGATGTTTCAGTGATCTATCTAGTCTATTTGGGAAAAGGGAAAGCGTTAGAGAGCTTCCAGTTCCTAAACCGAGGGACATCTTTTGGAGTCACGCAAATGAGACAGTCATAAGGGAGAAATAGACAAAGAACAAATATGTCGGTCGGGTCTCAGTCCTTCCTCTGTTCTGCTATATACTCAAGAGCAGTAACATCTACATGAATCAGACTCAGTCAATGGAAATGAAACTGTCCCCATTTAGGGCAGCTATGAAAGCTAGATTGACTAGACCCCTGAGCAGATGTCCTTCCCACTCACCATCTTGAAGTCTCCGATCCTGAAGATAAACCTTGAGCCAGATGTTAACACGCTGGCCCCAGGCCCCCGGAGGCTCCACCTCCCACAAGCGCTCTCTCTCACCTGGACAGGTCAACAGGAAGTGCCTGAGGACTGGGAGGGAGAAGCAAACCGTCAGTCAGACTCCTGCCCACCAGGCTGCTTCAGCCAGCCAGCTCTCTCTGAGTCCCTGCGCGTGGCCCTCCCAGCCCTTCTGTGGCTACCCTCCACCTCCTCACTGCCTTGGCCCTGCTGCGATTGAACCCTTCTCATCAACTCCCCGTGGGTACAGAATCATCCCTGTCCACCCCACGCTCCCACTTCCACCCATCCAGCACTGCGTTTCCAGAGCTGCAACTATGAAGTACCCATCCCTCCACAGTGTCCGCGGGTATTGGTACTGAAACGCACCAAATCCAAAGATGCTACATTTACATAAAATGCCAGGCACCTAGGTCACAGGGACACTGCGCAATCCCCCTACACATCTCGCCTTTCAGCACGTGACACGCAGGTGCTGTACCGATAGCAGTTAGACCGTGATGTTTAGGCGAGGATCGCAATGGAAGGTCTGTGCGTGTTCAGTAGAGTGTCATTTTTTTAAACATTTTCAAGCCATAGTTACTTTGAATTCTGGAATCAGACTCTCGGATAGGACAGGCTATCAGCACCACAGCAAGACAAGCTGATTCCTCGAGGCACTGAAGGCCAGGTAGGATTGAGCTGGACTGTCTGAGGCCTCCCCTGAGCCTCCTGTGTGCCTTCCCAGGAATCCCTAGGGTCTCTCTTCTTACAAGGGTGCCTGTGATGGCTACTCTTGGCTGTCAACTTGACTACATCTAGAATTAGCTAAAACACACATGGCTGGGTACACCTGGGAGGGATTTTTCTCAATTAAATCATTTCAAGTAGGAAAACCCGCTTCTAATCCAGATCTTTATGGTGAGAAGATCCACCTTTAATCTGTCCCACATGTCCTGTTGACAGCCTGTATAGAAGCCATGGAAGATGGCAGCTTGCTGTCCTTGCCTACTTGTTCTCACTGGCAAGTACATTCCTTTGCTGGCATTAGAGCCCTCTTACTTCTTCAGAATTCCAGTGTACGCTGAAGACCAAATGAGACATCCAGCCTCATGGACTGAACAACTACTGAATTTTGGACCTTCAGTTGGTAGACAGCCATTGTTGGATTAGCTGGACCACCACCAGTGAGGCCCTCTAATAAACCCCATACATATTTATGTATGATGTATGTATTCATTCTCTAAGTTCTGTCCCTCTAGAGCAGTGATTCTCAACCTTCCTAAGGCCACAACCCTTTAACACGGTTCCACATGTTGTGGTGACCCCCCCCAGCCATAAAACCATTTTTATTGCTACTTCATAACTGTTATTTTGCTACTGTTATGAATCAAAATGTAAATATCTATGTCTTCTCATGGTTGCTGGCAACGCCTATGAAAGGGTCATTCAACCCCCAAAGGAGTCACAGGCTGAGAACCTCTGCGTAGGTCCTTGAAGGCTGGTAGACTATCCACACTTCCCGGACAAGCATTTTCACAAGGCAGCATCCCCGACACCAGAGAAATGGGAAGCCACTTCCGGTCCTGCAGGTAACTGTGAAGCTAGCACCAAGCAGGCACTCTTTGCCCACTTGTGGGCTATAGGCCAAAGCAGCGTGGAAGTTTATTGGTCTAAATATAGTGCTGTCTGACGGGTGGAGACATGCCAGGAAACACTGAGCATAGCATGTCGTGCCCTCCTGGCTCGAGCAGCCTAACCTCTCTTCAGAGAAAGCCAGCCCCAATGGCAGGGTTCTTGGATAATTGGGGTTGCGCATCAGAATATGTGACCCCAGGAGAGTTGATTGCCAGCCCTATCAGTTTCGAATGAATATAGAGAGTCATTCAAGGCCCTGGCACAGCTCCCTGGATTTTCCGTGTCCCTGAGATATTTGCTTCTGATTGTATTTGTTCCTCAACTTATGGTGAAGTTACACCCCAGAACAGCTGTTTACATGGGTGATGTGCGGCAGTGCATATGATACACACAGCCTACAAAGCAGCATGGACTCTCTTAAGCACGCTGGAAGGCTGCCGAGGTGGCTCAGCTGGAAAAAGCGCTGGCTGCACAAGTCTGAGGGTCTAAGTTCAGCCCCCGAAATGCATGGAAGAAGGAGAACATTAATTCCTAAAAATTGCCCTCTGACCCCCACCTGAGCGCCATGGCATGTGAGTGTCTGCATGTGAGTATATGCACCCCTGCACACATACATTCCCATGCATATACATACACCAGCACACGTATATACACACAAACACACATACATGCGCACATATATAAACACACACATTTACATACAACAGCACACACATATACACATATACACAGACAGACAGACAGACAGACAACAGCACACACATATACACAGACAGACAGACAGACAACAGCACACACATATACACAGACAGACAGACAGACAACAGCACACACATATACACACATACACACATGCATGCACATATATATAAACACATACATATATATATAACAGCACACACATATACACACGTACACATACATACATACATACATACATACATACATACAACAGCACACACATATACACACATACACAGACATACCTGAACACATATACATACACATACATACCTGCACATGTATACATTACACATACATATAACATATACACACACATATACATACATACATACATACATACATACATACATACATACATACACACACATACATGCAACACATATACATACATTTTCTAAACATTTTTTTAAAAGAAAAAGAAAAATGGCCGGGTGTGGTGGCACACACCTTTAATTCCAGCACTCGGGAGGCAGAGGCAGGCGGATTTCTGAGTTCGAGGCCAGCCTGGTCTACCAGGTGAGTTCCAGGACAGCCAGAGCTATAAAGAGAAACCCTTTCTCGAAAAACCAAAAAAAAAAAAAAAAAAAGAAAGAAAAGAAAAATGCTCACAACAGCCTACTGCAGGACAAACCCATCTAACACAATGTATCTGTATCCAAAACCACAGTAAACACAGAATACCACAGAATCCTGGCTTTTGCCACTCTTCAGACTGGGTGGAAACACATATCACGAGCCTGGGAAAACATCTGTGGTGCTTTGAATATGCTTGGCCCACTGGAAGTGGCACTATTAGGAGGTGTGGCCTTATTGGAGGAAGCGTGTCACTGTGTAGGCAGGTTTTGAGGGCCCCTAGTGCTCAAGCTCTGCCCCGTGTAAAAGAGTAGTCTCCACCTAGCTGCCTTTGGATCAAGATGTGGAACTCTTGGCTCCTCCGCAGCACCATGTCTGCCTGCACAGTGCCATGCTTCCTGCCATGATGAGACTGGAGTGAGCCTCTGAAACTGTAAGCCAATCCCAATGAAATGTTTGCCCTTATAAGAATTGCCTTAGTCACAGTGTCTCTTTACAGCAATAAAAGGGGGTGGGGGAGTTACCTCTGTACATTGCAGGAGATATCGGACAACTGATACCCAGAGCTTCATCTCCTTGAAAGGTGTCACAGAAGTCCCTCAGCATGGCTGTCCCCAGGCCTTGGCAACGGTTCTTCCTCCTCACAAACACGGTGTCGAAGACAGGCAGCAGGTAGCATGCGCTGGTACCAGCACCACAGAGGCTGCCTGTGGGAAAGCAAGAGATACACTGCTGTTTCCCAGGCTGGATTCTGACTCACCCAGACCTCCAGGGTCTAACCACAGTCACTGGCAAATACTTCAACAGAGGCTTGTGGGTGTCCAGTTCAGGTAAAATGTGTGGCCCTCCAAAACTCATGAACCACACTTGTTTCCTGCGAAGCATGAACGGCGGCTGCATCAGAGCAGAAGACTCCAGATTCCACCTTGAATGTAACTGTACTGTCACCAAATGTTACCATCCACATGGCTGTCATCTCACCCCCTACTGTCAAGATTCAGAAACAGGAGTAACTTCCCACACCTGGAAATGACTTCCCAACCTTCCCGGAAAAGGAAAGATTCGGGTCTGAGTAGATGGGCTGAATTGTAAGATACACCATACTAGGTAACATTGTGTCCGTGGCCATAATGATTCCCTTCCTGTGTCCACCCAACTTGTGTGTGATCTTAAAGCTATTTCCATCAAGAAATGGGATCTGTTCCCCCATCTGGTCTAGTCCAGCCTGTGACTCACTTTAGCAACAGAACAAGGCAGAGGGATAGATGATGTACTAACAGAGCCCGGGTCTCGTGGAGTTCGGTGAGTCTCCAATTCTCTCAGATACCTACCTCCATCACAAAAGCAAGTGTAAACCAACCTGTTTCCCTAAAAGAAATGCGACTCAGAGCCCTGCTAGTCCCAGCCTACCTCTAGATAGCCCAAGAAGCAGAAGCAGTTATCCAACACACAGGTCCCCATGCTCACATAGAAAAACCTACCAAGACTAGAAAACTATCCAGCTAAGCACAGCCCCAAGTGGCAAACAAAAGAATCTGTGGCTACATGAAATTACTCTCTTATACCATGAATGAGGGTACGGTCTATATCCAACGAGGAAGCTCCGCTCAGTCAAGGCAGTAGTTGTTAAAAAAAAAAAAAAGTAGTTGAGATTTCTCCTTTCAACATGTTTGAAAAGATACCAGTCTGTTTGGAAATTTACAGCTCTGGTTTCTATGAGACGAGAACAATGTCAGCCTAATATGAAATCTTCTGGAACTAAGAAGGTTTAAATTTAAATAGAGATGCAATTCCATTAACCATAGAATTAAAGAGAAGAAAATGCTTAGGAATACACTGAGCAAATGAAGTCCGGGTTTTGAAAATGAAAGTGTAAATCATTGAGTGAAACTAGAGATCTAGATAAATCAGGAGAAAGATCATGTTGATGGATCAGAGGACTCAAAAGGTGGTTTTTCCCCATTACACTTCCCGTAATCATTCTCTAAGTTCAAAGGCAGCCCTAGCAAAACCCCAGCATGTTTTTGGTAGCCACTGAGAAGCTGAGTCTAAGTGTCACAGGAAATGCAGAGTTTCCTGGACAGACAGCGTTGCTTGGGAAGGAACAGAGCTGGAAATCTAGGAAAGCCCATTTCATGGCTGTGTCAGGGGACCCGTGTGACACTGCCACAAAGAACTACAGATCAATGGCAAACAGGGGGGAGAGAGAGACACACACACACACAGAGAACACATATAAGAATGCACATGTGTGCCAGGTAGTGGTGGTGCATGCCTTTAATCCCAGCATTTGGGAGGCAGGCTGATTTCTGAGTTCGAGGCTAGCCTGGTCTACAAAGTGAGTTCCAGGACAGCCAGGACTACACAGAGAAACCCTGTCTTGAAAAAAAAATGCACACGTGTGTAATGATGGATGTGTTAAGTTCAAAGAACAACTTCTAGGACTCAGAGTTCTCTCCTAGCACATGAGTTTGGGGCTAGATCTTGGGCCATGAGACTTGGCAGCAAGTGCTTTTACCCACTGAGCCACCTTGCCAGACCCAGAAATCAACTCTTCTGTGTTGATCAAGACAGGTTAGTACCAATTATGTGGGTAGAGAATTGGGTTTTTGCCACAAATAACAGTGGGATGATTTAACACACACAAACTGCTGCTCGTTGCTGGCAGCCTGTTACTAGTGGAGGAAGAACTCTCACAAACAGGCAAGTGTTCTGATTACAGTTGCCAGATATTCTGGAAAAGGCCAGTTTGCAGAAGTGAGAAAAAAAAAAAAAAGATGGCAGCTGCCAGGTTGGAACACCACCGAGGCTACTCAGGACACGGGCTACCCTAGGTACTACAGACCATTAAACATTTGTCTAGATACACAGAACGTCCAATACATGTCCTCATGTACACTGTGGCCTCTGACTTAGCAACAATGTGATCTATGGGCTGACTTGTGTCCCCCTAATGTTCCAAACCCTTCAGAATGACTATATTTTGATAAAATGCTTTTAAAAGATAGAGTAGGGTTCATATGAGGCTATTACACTTTGCCCTTATCCAATATGGCTGCCAAAGATGACAAAGAAATATGACCAAGAGATCTGTGCATAGCTACACAGCGAGAAAGTGGCTGCACGCTAACCACGGAGAGGCCTCAAGAGAGGACAGACTGGCTGATACCTGCAACCTAGACTTTAAGCCTCCAGGTGAACTAGGTGAAAATAAATTCCTGTTGCTTATATGTAAAGGTTGGGTCTTTTGTGGAAAGTCCAAGCAAACTAAGGCGTACATCCATGTTGACTCGTGGACCAAATTCATGTAATATCCTAATCACACTGTGCTGGCTACTTTTTGTCAGTGTGGCAAAAACTAGAGTCGCTTGGAAAGAGGGGCTCTCAGTTGAGGGATTGCCTGCATTAGGTTGGCCTGTGAGTGTGTCCATGGGGCATTTTCTTGATTAATGATTGATGGGGAAGGGGCAGCCCACTGTGGGTGGTGTTACACCTGGGCAGGAGATCCTGGGTGCTATAGAAATAATAATAATAAACAGGCTGATCAGACCCTGGGAAGCAAAACAGAAAGCACCCACCACCCACCACCCACCACCCACCACCCACCACCCACCACCCACCACCCACCACCCCGAGCTTCAGTTCCTGCCGCCTTGACTTCCCTACATTACCTGGAAGCGTAACACGAAATAAACCTTCTCTCCCAAAGTTGCTCTCAATCACGTAATTTATCACAGCGGTGGAAGAAAAACTAGAACACAGCGCAAACTGCACAGAAAAACTGCATTTTGCCTCAATCTTTTTCTGTACGCCTAAATCTGCTCTAAAATCCCTGATTTAATGTACTGGAAGCTGAAGACAGGGCTGAGGATGCTAAGCCTTGTGTTGAGCCCACCAAAAAGGAGTTACTTTAAAAGTATACTAATTGTTTGTTTGTTTGTTTTTAACTGAAATTGGAATCTTTTTTTTACATCATTTACAAAAACAAATTCAAAACGGATCACAGATACAGGGATAAGAGAGAAACTTTTAAAGCTTTTAGCAAGGAAAACAAACAAAACAAAAGCCACCACAACCCTGAGCTGGTGAGGCATTCATTGATTCAGCAACAGAGCACCACTAACTGGCAACTCCCAACTTCTTCAGAATTTTTAATTTTTTTTGCTTCAAAAGACTATTAAGAAAAACAAAAGGCCAAGCATAGACTGTCAACAGAAGTGTTTACAAATCACATTTCTCATTTATTAAAAAAAAAAGACTTACTGAAAACCAGAATAAAGAGTTCTTATAATTCAATAAAAATAAGATAAATAGTCTCATTAAAATTGCACAAAAGGCTTGAACAAACCTTTCCTTAAAGAAGACATTCAAATGACCGTGGGTGGAAACCAGCTAACATCACTCATAATTAAAGAAATGGAAGGTAAACCCACAGCGAAATGCCACCCTAGGCTAGGACAGCTAGAACCATAAGGACGGGCAATACTGAGCGGCAAGGACATGTGGAAATCGGAACTCTCGTGCGTGGTTGAAGGAAGTGTATGATGGTGCAGCCAGACTGCGAGGCCATTTGGCAGCTCCTTTAAACGTTAGACATAATCTTGCCAAATGACCCAGCTATTGTTCTCCTAAGAGCCTACCCAAGAGGAAGAAAAATACCTCCATGCAAACAAGAAAGAGAATGTTTATAGCTGCCCTAGTCACAGTAGTACAAGGGAAACAACTCATCAGCCAATAGATTCACAGAACCATGTGGCAAGAAACAGAAACATAAGCACGCCTTGATCTGCAAGAGCTCCAAGACTCTGCGCTAATTGAGAACATGACTGGTACAGCACCTGGGACATGCTAATTGGCAGGGCAGGAGGCAACTCAGTTCTTGCTTAGGACTGAGACGGTGACACATGGCAGGCAGGCAGCATCCACTGGTAACAGGAATGTCCTAACACTGAGTTTTGGTGATAGTCACATAGCCCTCTCTCTCTAATATTTACCCTTAGTTTAGGCAAGCTTTATAAGATATAAACTTACACTGCAATAAAAACAAAATTATCTGAAAGGACACAGTGAAAGCATACGTACAATAAGGTAGGTAGAGTTTGTAGATGTGCGCTTTGTAAACAACAAGGGAGAAGCTCGATAGATAGCTCCCAACACAAAATGGCAGATTTTCACAGAGATTAGTTACCCAGACATGATCATAACCCATCTCAGGTAATCAGCCTGCACCTCGTACATGTGTAAAATGACGTGTCCCTGTAAACAGGTACATTAAGTGAGTAGTCCTCTGACATCATATCCTTACTGTGGCACAGGCCCAAGTGTCCCCCTCCACCCACGTACATAAACATGCATGCATGCCTGCACAGACAAATGTGTGAAGACATTTTTAGAAATGAAAGATCATGACAAATAAGTATGAAAAGGAAGATGGTGACCTTGATGTGGTAAAATCACGGCAGCCTATGTGTCTCCCATAAAGCTTGGTGTGGAAGGTCTGTTCCACAGCTGGTGGTTCCAGCTGTTGCGAAGCCACTGGATTGTGAGGACTCTGAGATAAGCAATGGATTGGCCCAACACTGGGAGATGGGACTTGAATGGAGGACAGGGAGTCATGGAAAGGGTCCCCTGGAAGTGTCTGCTGGCCCCTGGCCCTTCCTATCCCTCTGTTTCTGCTTCCAGGCTGTCAAGTGTGAGTAGCTCATGACTACATGATCATTGCAATCTGGCCTCCACTATCCTCCCTACATCCTGCCGGTCTGCTTCATCTGAGGCTAAAGCAATGGAGCCAGATGACCACGAAATTGTGAGCCAAAATAAAACTTTTCTCCTTTCAAGGCATCTCCACAGTGCTCTGTCACAGCGGCAGACAGTGGTTAATGTCCCTTTCCCCACCCCTTAACTCAGGCATGAATCAGTGTTAGCTTAGCACCAATCCTGATGTTCATGCCACACACCATAGGCTCCAACATGTGACAAGGTTACTCCACATCTCCCAATCCATAGCCCTGTCTAATCATCAGGAACGGTGAAGCCAGGGACCCAGGCCTAGGGCCTCTCGAGAGTCGGGTCGAGGCACAGCCAAATCCCAGAAATCTCATCCTGAGGTTAGGAGGAGTGGGACCGCCCCCTGCCTCCCTGGGCCTGTGTTTCCCGGTGCACATAGCCCTGTGCCTTTGCCCCCTACAGGAGGTCACATAGTCTGGTAGCCAAGTTAAACTTCCTCTGCCCTTATAACATCATGTCCAGCAGTGCCTGGAATTCCTCCTTACGCAAATGAGGCAGCCCTAGTGTCCTGGCCCAGGCCAATGATATATTCTCACTCCAATAGCGCCTATACACCACCCAAAGGCTTAAGCAGTCTTCGTTTCCCCTCACCCATCCCCCCCAACTCCCCGCATTAAAAAAAATAAGCTGTCTCACTGAAGCTGAGAGTCTGTTCTCACCACTGGCTAGACCTCCTCCAAAGTCCAGCTGATGAAATACAAGAGGAACCGACCATCACAGAGTAGAGGAGGCTCTGGAGACCTGATGGAGGGTTACAGGTGCTGAATGGTCTCTTGATCTCTGAAGAGAAAACAGACACTGATAGAAAATCAACCAAGGGTGATGTCTTCATGTTGAACACCATACTATGATTACCTAGGCACAGATATTAGGGAGGGCATGTGTCCACAGGGCACAGAGGACCTTTCTAACTGTCTTTCCAATGCTTCTGTAAACTTCTCGAAATCAACTTCTGAGGAAAAAGAAGCCAAATTACTCAACCAGTGCTTTCTAGAGGATAATCATATCTTCAAAGCTGTCAAGTAAGATTCAGGATGTAAAATGATTACCAAGCTATTTTCCTAGAACTCCACCACAACTGTGAGCTGAAGAAATGGATGCCTGCAGTAAGCTGCCTCTCTGCTCATCACTAGGATAGAGAGACGAAGGAGGATGTTGGGAGAAACCCCAGCAATGATTTCATCCCCAGTATCTACTTTACAGTATGATCACCAAAAGGAGCAGAAATCATCCAAAAGGGAGAAGACTGGGCAACTCAGTAAGACCACTTGTGTGCAAGCAGGAGAACCTGAGTTCAAATCCCCAGCAACCATGTAAAAACCCAGATATGAAAAATTTAGTAAAGACAGAAAGACCACTAGGCCTACAGCCCACCAGCCTACCTTCCAGTTCATTGAGAAACCCTGCCTTAAGGGAATAAGATGGAGCGTAAGGGACCAGAATACTTAAAGGTGTATACCTGCAGAGACATTTACCAAATTAATGAGACAGAAAGCAAAGACAAAGAAGAAAGAGTTATGTTGGGGGTTTTCCTACTTAAAAGATACTAAAGTTAACAAAGAGAAATAAACAATACATAGAGTTTATTAGGAATTAAAATAGAAATATTGATGCAGAAGCCAGCTCCTTGTGGGTAGTAAGAAGAAAGGGTCCATCCTGAAAACTACAAGCTCCTCACACAGGTTACAGTGGAATTGATGTTAGGGTTGGAACAGAGAAGCCATCCCTAAGAATGAGGAAAAAGCCTACAGTGAGTGGGAGACAGCCAACTAGACCTGCCAAGGCAGACAGACAGGCCCTAAGAAGCCAGGAGAACTTGGAGGGCCTGGTGGCCAGCTTCCACGAGCCTCCCAGGGGAATGCATGCTTGATACTATTTATTGCTCTTTTACATATATCCTTGCTTCTAATGCAACCAATGATAACAGACTAAATTACAAGTAAAAATGGCTTCGGACAAACCTGCTTCCATTTTGGGATAAAGACCCTAGACAATGCCACAGACAAGCACATAACCAAGAACATTATAGCTGTATATTGGTGGCTCTGACAGAGTTAACTCCCTGTCATGGTAAGGCTGCCAGCTGGTCATATACATATGAAGATTTTAAAAAGAAAAGAACAGGGCTGGAGAGATGGCTCAGCAGTTAAGAGCACTGGCTCTTCTTCCAGAGGTCCTGAGTTCAATTCCCAGCAACCACATGGTGGTTTACAACCAACTGTAATGGGATCTGATGCCCTCCTCTGGTGTGACCAAGGAGAACCACAATGTACTCACATAGAATAAACAAATCCTAAGAAAAAACAAAAAACAAAATCCCAAACAACAAGAATAACAAACAAAAAAAAAAACCTGGAAATAAAAGGAAAAAAAAGAAAGCTCTTGCTTCTCTCTCTGTTCCCTCTTGCTCCCCTTCCCTTCCCTGCTCTTTCCATGTGATCTACTTCTCTAATCTCTCCCTCTCTCTGCCTTTCTCTGCCTCTACTACCCTCTTAACTCTCCTCCCCATGTCCTGAATAAACTCTATTCTATAGTTAGAAAAGAAAAAAATGAAAGAAAAGAAGAGGAGGGGAGGGGAGGGGAGGGGAGGAGAGGAGAGGAGAGGAGAGGAGAGGAGAGGAGAGGAGAGGAGAGGAGAGGAGAGAAGAGAAGAGAAGAGAAGAGAAGAGAAGAGAAGAGAAGAGAAGAGAAGAGAAGAGAAGAGAAGAGAAGAGAAGAGAAGAGAAGAGAAGAGAAGAGAAAAATCTAATTGATACCTATCATGACACCCTAAAGGTCAGAGGCAGTTAATAGCATCAGCTACTGACAATGAAGATCAATACCTACCAACTCAGTCAGAGGTAGACAGCAGGGGCTTCAACCACCCCTAATGGGTAGAGAGTATATAAATAATGCACGATCACAGACATGGTTGGGCTAGGGGTACAGACATGGAGTAAGTAGGCCTTCCCTACGTTTTGCTCAATATAGCCCAGAGAATCAGATGATCTAAATGAGGAATACCTTAGCCTTTCCAGTTTCTGCCATAGCCCAATTAAACCCCTACATGACGGAGTTTAGGGGCTTTTCCTCTTTGGGAAACCCCCTCTCGTTCTCCAGGGTTTCTCTCACTTTTCCTCATTTTCACACTCTTAAAAGTTATTTAATATAATGCCTGCTTCCACTTTGCATATTCAAACAACTTTTAGTCACCTTTGGTGTGACAATGATCTTTGACCACAGTGAGTGTCTAGTATCTTTTATCCTTGGTAAACATACAAATAGGCCATGAAATATCCTGCTGCTCTCAAAAATCCTGCATCAACATCACTAGAGGTGCCACAGAAATTTTAAAAATAGAAGAACATGCCAATAAATCTGAAAATAAATCAAAAGTAAACATCTCGAAGGACAACACAGCCTAAAAAAACTGACTCAAGGGGAAAGAGAGAGACTAAAATGTCCTACAAGCATTAAAACATTACATCAATAGCTTAAAACCCTTTGACACTTAACCAAAATCACCAGGCTCAGGTAACTTTAGAGAGATGTACTACCAAAATTGCACAAAACAGCTCCCAAGGAACAGAAAGGGAGAGAGCTTTCCCCAAAGCTATATGCAATAGAACATTCTAAGGAATTAAAAAAGATAGTCAACAACAGAGAAAAATATTGGATAAATCATTTGAATATCAAAGGAAAACACACAAATTAATATAAACACCTAAGATTCAACAGTGTAGACAAAGTTAATTTAGGTCACCACAGATGGTCACCAGACTCCCTGTGAAGGGAATGCATAATCATGTGGGTACCTGTAATGAAATGATGGAAACACAGCCCAGTACCACATACAATCACAAGTCTTCACTCCAACAGCATGGGCAGACCTGAGACAGACCTTTGAGAAGAGCAGAGAAGACTCACCAAAGAGGAGCTAACATGGAGCCAGGAGGCTGTTTGGACAATAATATCCAAACAGGAATGAGAAAAGGGATTAATTAAAGCAAGGTATGGGGCTGGAGAGATGGCTCAGTGGGTAAGAGCACTGACTGCTCTTCCAGAGGTACTGAGTTCAATTCCCAGCAACCACATGGTGGCTCACAACCATCTGCAGTGGGGTCTGATGCCTTCTTTTGCTGTGTCTAAAGAGAGCAATGATATACTCATATACATAAAATAAATAAATAAATATTTTAAAAATAGCAGGGTATGCTTGGTGGTGGCAGCTCATGCCTTTAATCCCAACACTCAGGAGGCAGAGGCAGAAGGATCTCTGATTTAGTGGCCAGCCTGGTCTACAGAGAGAGTTAGCTAAGGCTACCCAGAGAGTCTTTAAAAAGGAAAAAAAAGAAGAAAATAAGGAAGTAAGGTGTGTGTGTGTGTGTGTGTGTGTGTGTGTGTGTGTGTGTGTGTGCGCATGTGTGTATTATGTATGCATATGTCACTTCTTAGAATGCCTGAATGAGAATTCACAGGCGGGCCACAAGGAAAGCCAGGAATAGGTATTCAACAAGTAACAGAAGAAACTGTCTTCTCCAGACATGAAGTTTCTCTAGAAGATTTAAAAGGTAAGTAGGAAGACAGAGGCAGTTAACTACTCTGCCCAGCAGTTTCTGAGAATAACGATGGGGCACAGAGAGTTCAGGTGTGGAGTGATAGACACCAAATAGCTAAATGTAGAGTCGATAGCAGCCCAGACCTTAGGGGTGGTCTTAGGGGTGAGTCAATCACCCACATAGATCTTGTCCTGAAAATCCAGGGAGAAAATACACTGAGGACAGCTGCTGTTCTGTGGAACATTAAAAGAAATGGCTGGAAATACCCAAATTTAGATGATTTACCAATCAAAGAGCCTGAAGGCAGATAATGAAGACATGGGGATACTCCTGAACCAGAGATCTAAAACAGAAACGGCTAAGCAGGCTGGCTTTTGCTAATTGTTAGCACATCTTTTAGTTATAATCATACTATTGGGTCTCTCCTGGGGCCACTCTACAAGATTAAGACAGAAGCCTTGGAGCCCAGTGCAGTTAAGCAGCTATTAAGATGGCAGCCAAAACTCTAAACGCTCCTGAATTCCACTAATACAATTTTAATTAAATTGTTTTGTTTTCATAAGAGATGTTTACAATGTATTCTCTAGAACAGAGGTCAACAAAATGTTTCTGTAAGGATGAGATTTTAAAAAACACTTTAGCCTTTGAGATTCAGGCAGGTTTCAGTTGCAACTCTTAGACTCTGAGGTTACAGTGCAAAAGTAGTCATTTGAGTACCTGTGTACCAATAAAACTTTATTGAAAAATAATGATGGCCACAAAAGTCCAGAAGATGGCACAAGGGACTCCTGCTTCACAGGGCCACAATGCAGGAGGTGACTATGTTCCTGAAGGTCTTGAGAAGGTTGAAGCAGAAGACCTCAGCCACCAAAAGGGCTGAGGTGAGGCCATCCCCAGGGCCTCCCAGATTGTCCAAGTTCCTAACCATTCTGTTTAACATTTGTAGTTGAAACTCCTATTTCCATGGTTTTCATTCTCACTGGGTTTTTAGGAATCCGGAAGACAAATTTGTTCTTTGTAGATTCTTACACATGTGTGTAATACTTACAAGTTCTTTCTTAAATTGATCTATGCCTCACTCCACAGTACAGTCAGTACTTTCTTCCCTTAAATGCTAACAGCCTTGTGGACTGGTGGTTTGAGAGTAAAAGTTAAAGTAAAACCCACTATTTTTTATTATTTAGGGGAAATTCCAGCCATGAAGTAGTAAAAGGACTAACGTGTCACTATGCTGTAAGGAAACCAATCACAGAACCCCCAAACCAACTGAGAAATGAAAACCAGCCTATTGGCAACCTGCCTCCAATGAGAAATCCACTGGAAAATGTCCATTCGTTCTATACAAAGGCACTCGTTTGTTTGAAAACTGACCATGCTCCTTAGGAATAAAGAGGCACAATCTACGATAGCCCGGGTTGTCTGAGAAAAATCTCAAAGTGTGGCTTACTTCATTTAATTACTACAAGGATTAAAACTGGCAGTTTTTTTCTGTTCATCTTTCAAATTATATTTATATTTTTGGTTGTGAGCCTAGCCTTTAACAGCTGAGCCGTCTCTCCAGCCCTCAAATTATATTTAAAGGCTTGTATATTCGACAGAAAGATGATAATGGATGGATGGATGGATAGATAGATAGATAGATAGATAGATAGACAGACAGACAGACAGACAGACAGACAGACAGACAGATAGATAGATAGATAGATAGATAGATAGATAGATAGATAGATAGATAAGATATACAGACAGACAGACAGACAGACAGACAGAGACAACTGAGAAGATACTCAAGGTGCCTAGCCTCCCAAACAGCATAACACTGAAACCTGCAGAGAGTCACCTGGTGCCTTCAAAGCAGGCAAGTTCCACTGGCCCGACAGCTTGTTGCTTCTGCCCAGTGTGGTGGAAGAAGAATGTAAGGAGCCACACATCACTATATCCAGAAGATGATCAAAATTCAGATTATAGTTTCCACTGAACATATATTGTCACAGTGTGACATAGAGTCAAAAAACCTCAAAGCAAAATCGCCACAATGTTGGGGTGGCCTGCACAGTCTTCAGTAGCTAGAGCCTGGCCCTGGTCCTCTCTGGGGTGAATTTGCTTGTTTTTGTATGCTCATGCAGTAGAATTCTGACTTTCAGGGGGACCTAAGCTAAACTAAGAGGTTCTGAGCACATGAGCCTAAACTAATGAGGAGAAACTGTGCTGAGAAGCACTATAAAATGTCAACACAGTAAAATCCAACATTGTATGACCCTGAGAGAAGCCAAGAGGAAAAAGCATCCGTAACTCTTCCCAGAGTTGAAACTCTCTTCTGACCGTTGGTTAACCCCTGTATGATTCCTTAGCAGTGCTGTGATCTGAGTGTGGTCACACTGGCTCCCAGGAGTCCTTGTGATAGATACCTGGTCCTCAGAGATATATGGGACTTTTAAGGGGCTGTTTTATTTTGTGAGACACTGCACTGACAAATTGCTCAGGTTGGCCTCAAGCTTTCAGCCATCCTGCCTCAGCCTCCTATGTGTTATGACTGTTGACTCATGCCACTGGCCTGGCTTTATGGTAGTTTCTTGACTAAAAGAGAGGCCTATTCAGTTTGAAGGATCAGAGGACAGTACTCCAAAGTAGCAAAAGTCAAGACGTCATAGTGATGAAAGTCTAGCCACATCCGCAGCTCATCTTTGACCACTAGGCAATGGGAAGAACTCAACAAGTCCAGGCTAAAGCAGCAGTCATAGGAAGCCACACAGACAGATGTCAGCAGCTGCACAGCACAGAGGAGCCAAAGCTTCCGGTGTACGTCTCAGCATATTAAATGGCTTCTGGAGCAAACCCAAAGGTCTTCAAGCACCATAAAG
Organism: Mus minutoides; assembly: GCA_902729485.2. NCBI lineage: Eukaryota > Metazoa > Chordata > Mammalia > Rodentia > Muridae > Mus > Mus minutoides. Next base: position 4,113,931 of record LR749512.1, on the reverse strand, counting down.
ACAACTCGCACAATCTATCTTCTTTTCTAATATTAATTTCTAAAGTGTGTGTCTCTGTGTTTGTATGTCTGTGTCTATGTCTGTATCTGTGTCTGGGTCTGCGTCTGGGTCTGTGATTGGGTATGTACACACGATAGCAGGTATCCATGGAGGCCAGTGACATCTGATTCCCCTAGAGCTGAATTCAGATGGCTGTGAGCCATACGATATGAGTGCTGAAAATGAACTCAGGTCATCTGCAAAAGTAGTACATGCTTTTAACCACTGAAACATCTCTCCAACACCCACAACATATTTTCGATGACTGGTTTGCAGCCAAAAAATTACTAAACATGCAAAGAAACTGAAAAGTGTGACCCATACTTAGAAAAAGTAGCTATTCAACATAACTGATTTAAAAGAGACATTGGGGGGGAAGGGGCAAAGGCTTTTAAGCAACTTCACAAATATGTTCAATTAAGGTAATTAGTTTAATTCATAAAATTAATAAAGAAAATAGTCAATCAATAAATTGATTTAAAATCTTTACTAAAATATAAAACTGTTATTAATTCCCGAAATTCTAAAATTGAATATGACTAAACTTATCAATGGTCTGAACAGTATATCTAGGAGATAGAACTGACACAGGTCAATAGAAATATATAACTAAATAAGGCAGAAACATGTTTAAATGAAAATAAAATTTCAGAGCCAAGAATGATAGTATACATCTATAATCCCAGTACTTAAGAGATGACGACAGGGGGAGCAGAGGTTCAAGGCCAACCTTGACTACTGTGGTGGTCTGAATGACAATGTCCTCCATAGGCTCATATATTTAAGTGCTTAAATATATGGTGAAACTCTTTGGGAAGGACTAGGAGGTGTAGCCTTTTGGAGGGTGTGCCATTGGGAATGGGCTTTAAGGTTTCAAAATCCTGTGCCAGGTCTCTCTCTCTCTCTCTCTCTCTCTCTCTCTCTCTCTCTCTCTGTGTGTGTGTGTGTGTGTGTGTGTGTGTGTGTGTGTGTGTGTGTCTGTCTCTCTCTGTCTCTCTCTCTGTCTCTCTCTGCCTCATGCCCCTGGATCAGATGTAAGCCCTCAGCTACCATCTCAGTGCCATGCCTACCTGCCTCTTCCCTGCCATGATGCTCACAGACTCACCCACTGAAGCTATAAGCAACCCCTCAATTAAATGATTTCGTTACTAAGTTTCCTTGGTCATGGTATCTCTTGATAGCAAAAGAGAAGGAACTAAGGCAGCTACAGATCAAGTTTGAGGCTAGCCTGGCTTGCAAAAGACTTGATCTCAGAAAAACAACCAAAAGAAAAAGAGACTCTCAGAGACTTGAAAAACATTATGAAGCACTGTAACACTGATATAATTGGAATCCCAGAAAAGGAGAAAATAGAAGTATATGAAAAAGTCATGGATAAAAATTTTCCATAAGTGGCAGAAAAGTGGTTTGGACATGGTGGTGCACATCTGTAACCCCAGAACTCAGGAGACAGAGGTGAGTGGAGCTCTCTAAGTTCGAGGCCAGCCTAATCTACATAGTGAGTTCCAGGACAGCCAGGACCACAAAGTGCTACCCTGTCTCAAAAAGCAAATGAACAAAAAATATGGCAGGGAATATTAACAGATTTAAGAAACACAATAAACCCCACAAAATATAAACAGGAAGTCAAGTCACCTATAGACCGCTGGGGCAGGAATGTCAGGTGCAAGCTTTTGTAATTCTTTATCCAGATTAGCTGTTTCTGGCATGAATGTGAAATGAAAACATACTTCAATGAACAAATTCACCAAACTTCTTGTTGGCAGAACTACACTACAAGACACATTAAGGAAGTAGTTTGGTCTGAAGGAAAACGGCACCAGGAAGATACCAGAGCCAGCAGAAGAACAGAAAAGGAAGAGGGAACTTTAAGAGGTAACAGGTTTGAGTCCTGTACTCTTTTCTTACTGTATGTCAAAGGTATTACTAGTTTTTTTTTAATCATATATCAATAATGATAGGTTTCTAACAAAAAAAACAACATATATCAAGATGCATATGGAGGACTGGAGAGATGGCTCAGTGGTTAACAGCACTGACTGCTCTTCCAAAGGTTCAATTCCCAGCAACCAGGTGGTGGATCATAACCATCTGTAATGGGATCCGATGCCTTCTTCTGGTGTGTCTGAAGACAGCTAGAGTGTACTTATACACATTAAATAAATAAACATAAAAGAAGATGCATATGGAATATGGAATCCCTACAGTTGGGTGAAGATTTCTCAAGTTTTCTGGTAAAAAATGTTCAATAATGTAAATGAAGATATAAGTAAGCAAATAAATACAATCTAGTATCTAGAAAGGAAAATCAGCAACATATCAGAAAAAGGCAGTAACATACATAAGAAAAGCAGCAATATGAATGGAAAAAGGCAGAAAATGGAAGACAATTCTATAAGGAAGTAAGATTTGGGGAGAAAAATAGAAATGTTGAAAAAGAAAAAGATAAATGAATCAAATAAAAAAAAATACAGTAATAGCCTTGTGTGGGGCTGACCAACTCTGCTGCCACCCAGGTCCAGATGCAGTGTCTTGAGTTGGTCCACTCCAACATCCACTCCATCTACAAGCTGCTGGAGCACATGAAAGAGCTCGTCCTGTAAAACGAGGTGTCATCAATGAATAGGGCTGGTCCTAGGTCCTTCTGAGGCTGCAGCCCATGCTGCTTGCTCTGCTGGGGGACAGAGGGAAGAAGTAAGGGGAGAGGGGTAGTGGTGCTGCCTGCAGGCTACACACACAAAGATGGAGCCTTGAGCTTTGAGGTCGGCAACAGCCTGGAACTCACACGGAACCTACCCCAGCACACTCTGCCTTGCAGCAAGGTCACTCTGGGCAACAGCAGGATATCAAGAGACAAGTCCAGTATTTATGGTGCATCAGAAACCAGAAAGCCTGAACCAGATCAATAACTTGTTGTAATGAATATTTGCATATTAAGCTGTTTGTGATACACACACACACACACACACACACACACACACGTGAGAGGTGGGACAGATGGAGGAAGGGAGAGGTGCTTACACAGTAGAGTGACACAGAGCTCCAAGGCGAGGGCCATGTTGATGTGGGTGGCCTGTGCAGCCACCTCTGGCCATGTATGTTCAAGGTCCATGCTACCACCAAGGGCCATGTTTAGGTCTGTGATCCTGCTGCAGCTGGAGGCTGTGTTCGTGGTCATAGCCATGTTACCACTAAAGGCCATGGGGATGTCTGTGGTCTTTGCTGCCACTTGGAGCCAAGTCCATCTTTGTGGGCCATGTTGCCACCTTGATGTCCATGGACCATGTCCAGACCAGGTTGATGTCCATGGACCGGGCTGCTGCTAAGAACCATGTTGGTGTCTTTGACTTGTTTTGCCCCAGAGGTCATGTTGATATCCTTGGCCTGTGCTGTCACTGAAGGTTATAAAGGTGTCTGTGGCCTGTGCTACAGTAGAGGGCCATATTGATGTCTGTGGTCTGTACTGCTACCGGAGACCATGCTGAGGTCATGACATGTGCTGATGCCAGAGACCATGTGGATGTCCATGGTCCGTGCTATTGCCAGAAACCGTGAATGACTGGAGACTCACAGTTGAGAAAGCGGGACATAGAAGACTTTAGTGACAACCCCTCCCACCACTACCTACCCCCCAAAAAGTAAAGCCTAGACAGGAAACCATCAAAGAGAACTCTTGAAAACTGTGATAAGGATGCTGAAGTGTAGCTCTCCACGATCAAGGGCTTCTGGTGGGGATGCAGGTGGGGGAAGACTCAGTTTTCTTTAAGGAGCTGGGCCACTGGGAGTTTGACCATGCACAGTGAGGACAGAGGCAACACAAAGTGGGTTTGGGGTTTTCTTCTTCTATTTATTGTTCTTGTTGTTGTTGTTGTTGAGGTCACGTGGGTGGGGAAAGAACGGACAAGACTGGAAAGTAAGTGTGATCAGGGTGCATGATGAGAAATTTCCAAATAATCAATATGGGGAAAAAAAAACCCACAGTAAGAAGCATCACCAACTGACTTGAGCAAGAAGAAGGAGGCTGGAGGACAAGGCAGATGGATGCCTTCTTCAAACATCAATAAGCAAAACTAGCCAAACATGCAGGCATTGGGCTGGTGAGATGGATCAGTGGGGAAAGGCCCCTGTCCCCAGTCCTGAAGACCTGCTTAAATCCCAGGACATACATGAGAATAGACTCCTGCCTACTGTCCTTTGACCTCCACACACTCACCACGGCATTTGTATGCCATGACACTAGTGTGACTCCCTCTCACCCAATAGTAAATATAATTAAAAAAAAAAAAAAAGTCTCTACCAATAAGCATGACCACAACATCCGAAAATCCTGGGATGTGATCAAGGGACCAAACTTAAGAACCCAGATGCCTTAGTTAGGGTTTTACTGCTCTGAAGAGACACCATGACCAAGACAACTCTTACAAAGAAAAACATTTAATTGATGCTGGCTTACAGTTTCACAGGTTTAGTCCATTATCATCATGGTGAGAAGCATGGTGGTGTCCAGGCAGACATAGTGCTAGAGAGGTACCTGAGAGATCTACACCTTGATCCACAGGCATCAAGGAAGAGCCTGTGTCTCACTCGGCAGAGACTGAGCATTGGAGACCTCAAAGCCCACCCCCCACAGTGACACACTTCTTCCAATAAGGCCACAGCTACTCCAGCAAAGCCATATCTCCTAATCATGTCACTCTCTATGGGCCAAGCATTTAAACACATCAGTCTATGGGAGCCACACCTATTCAAACCACCACACCAGAAAAGGAGGAGCTTACATAAACACTAAAGGCAGAAACCTATCAGTGAAACTATTGCAGAAAATTTGCAAACATAGAGAAATACATATCTAAACACAGAAGCATTTGAAGCACCCCACCACCATATATAAATATGTGTGTGTATGTGTAATATATATATTACACACACATATATATAATACACACACATATATATATATATATATATATATATATATATATATATATGTAACCTGAGAAAACTCTACCCCAACAAAAAGTCAAGATGTCAAACTTCTAGAACAAAGAAACAACATTAAAAGCTCTTCAGGGGGCTGGTGAGATGGCTCAGCGGGTAAGAGCACCCGACTGCTCTTCCAAAGGTGGTAAGTTCAAATCCCAGCAACCACATGGTGGCTCACAACCATCCGTAACAAGATCTGGTTCCCTCTTCTGGAGTATCTGAAGACAGCTACAGTGTACTTACATATAATAAATAAAAAATATATCTTTTAAAAAAAAAAAAAAAAAAGCTCTTCAGGAAAAATGTCAACTTACTACAAAGGCAGAAACATCTGGATAATAGCAGGTTTCTTAACAGCAATGCTAAAGGCCAGGGAAGAAGGAATGATGTATTTCAAGAACTGAAAATAAATAACTGCTAACCAAGACTGCTAAAGCCAGCAAAGATGTCTTTAAAAGTGGAAGGGAAAATCAGGGCATCTTAAGGCAAGCCCACACCAAGGAAGTTCATGGCCACCCAACAGCACTCTAGAAGACTCTAGAATAGCACTCTAGAAGAAAAAGAACCCCACCATCGCAAGGACACAGGAAAGAATAAACCTCATGAGAGGGAGAGACGAACAAAGAAGAGCTGGGAAGGAATCCACCCCAGCCAAGCCAGCAAGCCAGTAAACTCCTGAGACTAACAGAAGAGAGGAAAAACAGTCATCTAAACACTGCTATTAATAACTCTAAATGTAAATGACCTCGAGTCAACATGAAAGAGACACAGATTGGCTGAGTGGATTAAAAAACAAGATCCAACCATCTGTTGTCTCCAAGAAACACAACTCACTGGTAAAAATATCCACAGATAGAGTCAAAGAATGGAAAACAATCTATCAAGTGAGCAGAAACCGAAAACAAGCTGGCATAGCTGCTCTGGCAGCCGATAGAACTAGACTTTTGGGATGAAGATTTAGCTAAGCTGGCATAATGCTCACCCAGCACGCACAAGGCACTGGGTTCACTTGTAAGTACTGTACTGCTCAGGCATGACACTGTGATAGGGAGGCAGGAGAACAAGAAGTTCAAGGTCACCCTCAGCTACAAAGGAAGTTCAAGGGCATCCTGAACATATGAGACCGTGTCTCCAACAATATGAATAGATTTCAAACCGAAGTTAGTCAGAAGAGATAAAGAGAATGCCATACATATTAATAAAGGCGACAATTCATCAAGAGCTTAGTGTCAATACATGCACTAAACATTAGAGCCCCCAATTTCAACATGCAAATGTTAGTAGACATAGAGATCAAAAAATTCCATGACACTATCAGTAACAGTGAGTGATTTCGACACCCTATGCCCATCTTTAGAAGAGGGCATCTGAAAAGCCAACAAAGAAATCTTAAGAGCTAAACTACAGAACAGAGCAAATAAAGTCACCTGACAGCTACATAATATTCCACCTGTAAGATACAGTACATATTCACCCGTAAGAACTACTACATATTCACTCATAAGATACACAGTACATATTTGTCTTAGCCCATATTCTCATGAAACTTTTTTTTTAAACAGATACTCCGGCTATAATTGAAACCTTACCAACTACAAAAGGATCTAAATGATGGTTTGTATCTTACCAGAACATTGTGCAAGAAAATAGAAATCAATATTAGGGGAAAGAAAACTATACAAAAACATGGAAATAAAACACTATGTCCTTGAATGACCAGTGGGTCACAGAAGAAGTCAGAGAGGAAAGTTTAAAATCCCCACTATCACAGTTTACCAGAACCTTTAGGATACAGCTAAGGAAATCTTAAAAAAAAAAAAAGTTTAGAGCTATGAGTGCTTATAATAACAAGAAAGATTTCAATAGCTGAGCAGTGGTGGCACACGCCTTTAATTCCAGCACTTTGGAGGCAGAGGCAGGCAGATTTCTGAGTTTGAGACCAGCCTGGTCTACAGAGTGAGTTCCAAGACAGCCAGGATTACACAGAGAAACCCTGAAAGAAAGAAAGAAAAAAAGAAAGAAAGAAAGAAAGAAAGAAAGAAAGAAAGAAAGAAAGAAAGAAAGAAAGAAAGAGAGAGAGAAAGAAAGAAAGAAAGAAAGAGAAAGATTTCAATAAATAGCCTGATGACTCACCTCAATGTTCTAGAAAAACAATAATAATCTAAACCCAAATAGTAGTCAGCAGTAAATATCCAGGCAGAAAGCAGCAAAACGGTGTCTAAGAGAACATCAACCACACAACAAGTCGATTATTAAAAATAAAAAATAAAAATAAACAAGATTGACAAACCTGTGGCCAAATGAATTAAGAGTAGGAGGGTGAAAGGGGGGGCATGGTGGTGCATACCTTTAATCCCAGCACTTGGGAGGCTGAGGCAGGCAGATTTCTGAGTTCAAGGCCAGCCTGGTCTACAGAGTGAATTTCAGGACAGCCAGGGCTATACAGAGAAACCCTGTCTCGGGGGGGGAAAAAACAGAGTAGGAGTAGGGTGGTGGAGACAGAGAGACAGAGAGAGAGGGAGCACAACTAAATAGAAAGTAGAGCTGAAAAGGAAAGTTACTACAGGTTTCAACAAAACCAGAGAACCATTAGGGAAAACTGAAAATGTATGTGCCAAAAAACTAGGAAATCTAGGGGAAAAATTGAATAAATTCCTAGACACATACGGCCTCTCCAAATCAAAAGGATGTAAACAATTTAAACAAATACATTAATAAGCAATAGAAAGCCTGCCTGCAAAGAAAAGCTCAGAGCCAGATTAATTCACGGCCAAGGTCTACCAAGCCCTAAGTGAAGACCTAGCAACAATAATTTCCAAACTGTCCTGTGAAATAAAAAAGGAAGTGGGGAGGAGAGACAAGCAGTTAAGACGACAGCACAAACCAGGCATGGTCTAATCATAGCCCTAAGAAGACAGAGGCAAGCAGACCTCTGTGAGTTCAAGGTGAGCCTGCTCTACAGAGTGACTTCCAGGACAGCCAGCAGTGTTACACAGAGGAACCTTGTCTCAGAAAAAGAAAAAAAAAAAAAAAAAACTACTTTATGAGTGTTTACCTACATAAGTGTAAGTATACCACATATGCCTGGTACCATGGAAGTCAGAAGAGGGTATCTGATCTGGAAGTGGAGTTATGGATTTATGGTCCAGTCATAAATCTTTAAAAAATAAAAAGGAAACAATCAAACTGGTCCTATAAAAGCTAGCAATACCCTAAGACATCCCAGGTATGACCTGTCTCTGCCAGGAGACCCAGGACTAGGTCAACAAGGGCAGGCATTCAGACTGCACATGATTCTCTTACACAGTTAAGCTTGACTATTTATTTAAAAAAATAATAATAATAAGGACAAAAACATGCCTTAGGAAAGATGAATTTTAAGTGGTTCCCCTTCATCTTAATTATTCTCTGGGCCCGTCAGTCTGTCTGAAACTAACAAGCCAGGAAAATGACAACCTGAGAAGGTATAAAGACTCTAAAGACACTGAGATCACAGGGCTAGTGACCGTCCAAGGGACGCTACTGAGACAGCTGTGTGCCAAAGCACCTAGAACTCACCTCAGCAGACATTTAACAAAGCAGGAGTCTCTGGTCATATTACAGAAGACAGAGGGGGAGGCAGAAAGGGAAGGAGAGAGGAAGGGACTTCATCCCATCCTGGACAAGTGGAATACACACACACACACACACACAATGTGAACATGGTTCAAAACAAAAATCAGCCTTCTTTATCCACCAAGAACACTTACCTCCCAAAATAGCACATCCTTTGGGGATTTTTCTGGGAAGTTTAATTGTTGCTAAAATTGATACTTTTTCTTGCCAGTGAGCTAGCTCAGAGTGTTTCCAAGCAAGCCTGATGTCATGAGTTTGAGCCACAGAATTTACGTGGTGGAAGGAGAGAACAGACCGGCACAAGTTATACTCGTGGCCCTCTCACCTCTGCCAACCCTCCTCCCACCTGCCAAATAAACACTTGTAATTTTTTAAAGCAATTTTGAAAAAGAATAACTTTATAAGAAGTAAGCGGCAGTGATGCTGGAACTGGCTGGGCCAGATGTTGATTGCCTTTTAAAAGACTGTTAAAGAGAACAGCTATCTCAAAGGACAGACAGACACCTGCAGCCCAATGGTTGAACGCCTAATGCTTGCCAATGACCCTAGAAGGAAGTTGCTGTTGTCTAACCTAACCTTGTGTTTGTGGCCAATTCCCTGTCTTGTCTTCTGAGGTAATGTCTGAAAGTCTTGGCATCTAGGGTGCTTCCTGAACATATGCCAGCTATCAGCAATAGTATTTATCCTGACAGCTAATTGTTAACATTAAAGAGAAAAAAAAAAACAAAAGCATTAAATTCTTCCTGGGAACCCAGGATAAGGCTTACAGAGATGTGAAAATGAAATCCATGCCTTGGGTTGACTTACACGAAAGTGTAATTAGCTGGGAATCCCAAGCCAGAAGAGGCCACAGAGTGCCAGTGCCAAGTGGGGGTCTACAGAGATGGACAGACACCGGGGATGGCCCCCCTCCACCTCACAGGCCATGTGTCCCTCACCTTTCATTTTGATTGAGTAAAATCCAACTGCGGCTCCATCTCTCCACAGAATCTTAGCTTGCTCCTTCGCAGGGTGAGGTAAGAAAAACATGTCATCGCTGTCTAGTCTTCTCTCCAGTCTTCCAAAAACAATGGCGTTGAGAACAAAAAGAACAATCCTTTCCCCAAAGGACCGAACCTTAAAAAGAAAAAGAGGGGCCCCCAGCAAGTGAGACCAGACAGGAAGTGATGCGTGCGCGGCAGGGCTAGGTGAGGCAGACTGCTTTCAAGGCAGATGAAGTCGCAGTGCTACTGACTCATTACAAGGTAGTAAGGAGTAACAGCGTCAGGGAAGACGCGGGCCCACAGATGAAGCCCGAAAGTCCACAGAGCACGACAGAGGGGCTCTCCCGAGAGTGACAGAATAGGAAGTTGCCTCCAGGGCAGCCAGTCCATGAGATGCTCTGTGTCCTGAAATAACCCAATCTGACACTATAACCCAGTGGCATCCTCACCCTGCCCGTGGGTGGCAGGGGGTAAGGGAGTGGGATGGACTTACACAAAAGCCACCGCAAAAGCCACGGATTTTTTAAACTTGTAACAGATTCAAACACACCTGGAATCCCAATCCCAGAGCATTACGAGGACGCAAGGCCCACCTTGAACTAAGCTATATAATAGAACCCTCCTGCCCACCCATGGCAGAATCATCCAAGAAAAGAAACCACCTTGTGGTCAAAATTAGGGCCATCTAGTTGGAAACTTTCTCTCTCTCTCTTTTATTTTTTTTTAAAGATTTATTTATTTTGTGCATATGAGTACACTAGCTGTACAGATGGCCGTGAGCCTCCATCTGGTTGCTGGGAATTGAATTTAGGACCTCTGCTCTCTCCGGTCAACCCTGCTCACTCTGGTCAATCCCACTTGCCAAAGATTTACTTATTATTATAAATAAGTACACTGTAGCTGTCTTCAGACACACCAGAAGAGGCCATCATATCTCTTTACGGGTGGTTGTGAGTCACCATGTGGTTGCTGGGATTTGAACTCAGGACCTTTGGAAGAGCAGTCAGTGCTCTTACCGGCTGAGCCATCTCACCAGAACCTCCCCCTGCCCCCCCCCCCCCCCCCCCCCCCCCCCCCCCCCCCCCCCCCCCCCCCCCCCCCCCCCCCCCCCCGGAAGCTTTCTCTGATGCAAGCCAAAATGTTCTAGTCTATGAGTCTTCGGAGCACATGGCCCAGGAAGGGCAAATGTATAGCTGAAATCAGGCCTCTCTTCTGGATTCACATAAGACATGGCTACATGGCCGGACCATGACCTATTATTAATCCTACAAACAGCCCTCAAGGCAGCACAAATAACTGAGAAAATGCAGCGTAAAGGATGAAAGCAGCCAGCCGTTGACACGAGAAATGTATCATGGTACTGAGTTTTCTTCCTACAACTAGGCTATGTGACAGCCAAGGTGCATGTGCGTACACGTGTGTGTGTGTGTGTGTGTGTGTGTCCACATTATCTCAGATCCACGCCCCAAGCTGTGACTTTCACCCACATGTTGTCACCTGACTCTCATCTGCTGGGGAGTGTCTGGCTTACAGGTGCAGACACTGAAGCTCAAAAAGGGTAAGTGTGAACGTGGATGGATTATACTGTCTCCTTCCAAAGACAGCTTGAGACAGCTGGCCTAGGGCTATCTCAAGATGCTGGCTGGGATTAACAGGCCAGGGCTCCTCCATCCCAAACAGCACACCTACTCAGCAAGCCCAGACAGCAGTTAAGTCCCTCCTGCCTCCTCATCCACCAGACCTGAGGCTTTGGGAAAGGGACGATCCACTGCGAGCAACAGTGCATGGTTTTACCGTCAGCTTTACTTATTTACATTGTACGTTCCTGTTTATGTAGGGAGTGCGTGTCTATGTTGGTGTGTGGGAGTGTGCATGCGCATGTGTAAAAGAAAGAATGTGTATGTGTGTGAGTGTGTATGTGAGTGTGTATGTATGTGAGTGAGTGTGTATGTACGTGAGTATGTATGTGTGTATGTACGTGAGTGAGTGTGTGCACGTGTGCGTGCCAGAGGTCCACACTAGATATCACTCTTCAGGTGCTGTCCCCTTTAATTTTTGAGACAGAGTCTCTCACTGAAGCTGGAGCTCACCGAAGGCTAGCTGACCTGTATGCCCAGGGATCCGTGTGTCCCTGACTCTTCGGCTCTGGGATTACATGTGCCACCATGTCCCACATTCTATGTGGGTCCCAGGTGTTGAACTCAGGTCCTCACGCCTGCATGACAAGCACTTTACCATCTAAGCCACCTACCCTAGGTTTATGTTTAATACCAGACCCTAAAATTATCATCCTCATCATCATCAACACTATCACCTGTAGCTGTGGCATTTCCTAGGAGATCTCTGCCATTCAGCCTTCTTTGAGATTCAGTTTAGGGGAGAAGAGACTGAGTGAGCTTTAAAACACTGTCTGTTATTATCCTTGTATGTCTATGTGTTCTCTCTCTCTCTCTCTCTCTCTCTCTCTCTCTGCCTTTCACACACACACACACACACACACACACACCATGTGCACACATGGACATTAGGACAAGATGTACATGTATAGATACATGGAACACATATGGACGTCACAGGACAACTTTGTTGAGTCAGTTCTTTCCTTCCACCTTAACATGGAGTCATGGGAATGGGGCTTAGGTTATCAGGCCACCACAGCAACCACTTTTACCCACTGACCCACCATACCGGCACACTTATCTGCTTTAAAAACGATTAATAAGGCAGCTTGCAATGCCATAACATGCAGCACCAAGTGTCCAGGGTCCACAAACTTCCTCGTTGGTGCAGAATGTGAAGGTATGTCATCCCTCATCTGGAGCCAGCTCTTAGAAGAGGAAGACACATTCAGATCTGACGGATTCCCTTTCTATCTCAGACAGTGGCAGCCAGATGGAGTTCAGCTTTGAGAGCTAGCTGGTCTCAGAGCTAATGGGTATCATCTGGGAGGCCGTATTTTTTTTTTTTCAACTTATGAAACTAAAGGGAAAGTGGAGTAGAGAGCAGACTCCATGTGGCAGAGGGGAAGCATCCAATCAAACACTGGCAAGAGAAGAAGGCAGAAAAGGGAGTGTGCTTAATTTGTCCAATTCCATTTCAGGAAGGAAAAAAATGCGTGACATGTGATTTTGACTTAGAAGCATTTCCGAAAACATAAAACTAAGATCCATTTCTAAGCTCTCACTGGGACCACTAATTACATTAACAAAGAGAGCATTAAAGACGCCTTTTTCTAGTAATTTGTGAAAAATAAGTGGCTGAGAAACAAAACCTATTAAAAAACAAAGCAAAGACAAAGCCTTACCAACAACAGAACGAAAGAAATATCCCCACAAACAGGGGTGGGGGTAAGATCACAGAATGTCACAGCGCACGTTGTTAAGTTCTTTCTATTCAGAACATAAACATCTGTACATCACACCCTTAGAAACTCGGAGGTGGGCTCCTAATCTAAACTTGGAAGAGATGGGAAGTGAGAAAAGCATCCACGCTCATTTGGGAACATTCTATCAGAGTCTGATCAGCACCAGCACCAGCAGTCACCAAATAGCCACTGTGCCCACTTGGGACAAAGGACCTGGGGCAACATGCATCGTGTTCCTTTGCTGAGTCTCAAGGCAGCACTAGTTTTCTGGAAGAAAACCTGGCAGAACATCTATAACAACATCTACCAAGTCTACTGAGTCCGGGTGTAATCTTTTTAAACAGGCAGCTTACAGAATGGGAAAAGAGCCGTGCATGTGACAAATACGTGACAAATGGCTCACACTGAGAATATGTGGGAAACACAATTCAACCACAAAAGTTCAAATATCCCAGTCTAAAAGTGAGCTCAGGAAGGATCAGAAGGCATTCTTCCAAGGAGGGCAGATGTCTTAGTCAGGGTTTTACTGCTGTGAACAGACACCATGACCAAGGCAACTCTTATAAAAACATTTAGTTGGAGCTGGCTTACAGGTTCAGATGTTCAGTCCTTTATCACCAAGATGGGAGCACGGCAGCATCCAGGCAGGCATTGTGCAGGCAGAAATGAGAGTTCTACATCTTCATCTGAAGGCTGCTAGCAGAATACTGACTTCCAGGCAGCTAGAATGAAGGTCTTAAAGCCACAGTGACACACCTACTCCAACAGGGTCATACCCTCTAATAGTGCTATTCCCTGGGCCGAGCACATACAGACCATCACAACATACAAATGGCCCAAGAGCATAAAGAATGATACTCAGTATCCTTAGCCATCAGGGACTGCACGTCCACACATCGACAGGGTAGCACTTCACACCCGCAGGATAGTGTATGAGCTCCTGGTCTGCTGCTGTGGCGAAACACCATTACCTCAAGCACCTTAAGGAAGAAAAGGGTCATTGTGCCTTAAAGTTCCAGAAGGACAGGGGATATCATGGTGGAAAAGAGATGGCGACGGAGAAAGCAAGGCAGCAGGAGCTGGTAACTGGCTGGTCACGTGTTTACCCAGACATGGGGAGCAGAGAGAGAGAGAGAGACAGATAGAGATAAAGTGAGAGACAGAGGGAGGCAGAGACACAGAGAGAGGCAAAGACAGACAGACAGACAGACAGACAGACAGACAGAACAGGATGTGGGACAGGACTCTAAAACCTCAACGCCCTCCTCCGGTGACATACTTCAGCAAAGCTCTATTTCCTAAAGGTTCTGTAACCCCACACATAGCACCACTAACTGGGGTCCAAGTGTTCAAGCACTTGGGACTGTGAGGGACATTTCCCATTCACACCACAGATGGAGAATGGAGGAAGCAGATGACAGTTCATATTGCTGAGGACATGAAGAGACTAAAGCCTGCTGGCACTGCTGGTGGGAAAGTCAGGTGGTACAGTTACTGTGCGGGGAGTCCTGGCAGTTCCTCAAAACATGAAATGGAGAGATACCAGGTTGGAGAGATGGCTCAGCGGTTAAGGGCACTAACTGCTCTTCCAGAGGCCCCGAGTTCAATTCCCAGCAACCACATGGCGGCTCAATATTCATCAACCGAAGACTGTATAATAAAATGTCCATCCATACACTGGACTGTCATTCAGCCAAGAACAGTTAGAGTGATGACAATGTTATGCAGTGATTGATTGAAGACCATTAAACATCATGGAATTGTATATATTTTTTACGGTAAATTTATGGTATGCAAATTATGTCACTAAAACTTGCTTAAAATAACAGGACTTAATTTAAAATTTTCAATCTGTGTGTGTTGCTTGGTATGTTGGTAAGGTGCATGTACTTGATATGTGACCATGGACACCCACACCGAGGCCAGAGCAGGACCTTGGGTGTCTTCCTCAGTCACTCTTGGTCTTACTGCATTAAGACAGGCTCTCACTGAGTAGAAAGGTTGCCATTTTGTCTCTGCTGGCCATTAAGGGAACGCTCAGAGTTCACCTGTCTCCACCACCACCACCATCCCCGGGTTGGGTAGACACAGTCATGCCTGGCTTTTTGCATGGGTGCTGGACATTCCAGCTCAGGACCTAATGCTTGAAAAACAAAGTTTCTTCCTGAATCATCAGCCCAGCCATATGGCATAAACAATGCTTTAATTGTTCAATAGGAGAAACGACACTATAAAGTCATTGAAACTTTATAGTGTCAAACTGAAAGTAAACAGATGTTGACATTTTAGTCAGCACTTACTGAACAGAAAGTAGTTTTCCAGACCAGTGTGGAAAGACATACCATTTCAAGAGGGTAAAGAATCTTTATCTCACCCACATAATTAAAATAAATCTGGCAGCCAGATGAACAGGTAGTTATGAGGCACACGGTCAGATCTCCTGGCTGATTACTGCCTCCCTCCTTAGCCCCACCCCAGCTGAAGTACAGCTACTCTCTTGCACTCTGAGGAGCCACGTGACTCCACCCTCACCATCCCAAGGCTCCTGCTTTACAGCTCTACAAAGCCACAACACTTCAAAGGCTCCAGGTCAGACATCTGAGGCACCGAAGTTTACACCCAGCTAAGTCACTCACTGACTATGTAACTCAAACCTGTGTCTCCATGTGCACAACCAAGTGTTTGAAGATTCTGAAATTAGACGAGCCCCACGAAGAAGCTGGGGCAACAGATATGCCAGACAGAACTGGATCTGTTTCTAAATCTTCTACCAATAACCATGACCTGAATATACAGACAGAAAATCTTCTCAACCCAGCGGAAAAGTAGAACAGACTAAAGCTTACACACCGAGGCACGGAAGGGACTTGAGATGATAAAGCAGACTGAGTGGTACTCAGCTATCTGGTCAACCACGACACGCTCCTGTTTGCCTTGCTTGCAAGATACTAGAACTGATAGCTGTACCCCCAAAAGATACTGAAATCCCCACCAGCACCTCTGAAAGGGAACTTTTTTTAGAACTTTTATAGGTAATCGAGTCATGATGGGGCACTCTTCTTCCAAAATCCAATACAACTGATGTCCTTATCAAAAGTAGGACTCTCAACCTGGGCTGACAATGTTTCCAAAGAAGGCCACGTGGAGGCGCATAAATACCACCATTTTGGGCCAAAGAACTGCTGGAGCAAGCAGAAGCAAGGAGAGAGCAGGCAGCAAATTCCCTCACAGCCCAAAAATATACTCCTCCACTTTGGACCCCCCCCCAGCCTTTAGAATCAAGAGACAAAGCAAAGTTTGCTATGTAAGCATGTCAGACTTGGTTCCCCACAGAGCAGCCCAGGAAAAGAGTGTGCACACTTGAACACAGAGGAACCCACTCTTCAGGCAGCTGGGGATTGAAAGGAAGCAGCCCCCGGCCTGGCCATAGTGGGACATACCTTTAATTACAGCACTCAGGAGACAAAGGCAGGTGGATCTCTGAGTTCCAGGCCAGCCTGGTGAGTTTGGGTAGCCAAGGTTACACAAAGAAACCCTGTTTTAGCCCTGGAGAGATGGCTCCAGTGGTTAAGAGCATTTACTAGCTGCTTTTCCAGGGGACCCAGGTTCAATTCCCAGCGCCCACATGGCATCTCACAACTGTCTGCAACTCAAGTTCCAGGGATCCAACAACCTCACACAAATAAATATACAAGGGGTAATACCAACAAACATAAAAATAAATAATATATTTAAGAGAATGAAAACCTGTTCATTCAGCTTCCTGATAGACAAGCTTGGTAACCATCTTTAATTTATTAGCATGGGCCCAAGGAAAGAGAACTTGAAAACCTGTTTTGCAAATATTGACTTAAAATCATATCCCCTTACCTTCATGAGCCCTTCCCGTGTGGGATCAGAAGTTCTTAGGACATCTTCAATGGACCACCAGGATTCCTTTAAGTAAACAGCCACAACTGAAGGAAAAACCAAGAGAAAGGCATGAAGTGGTATTTTCAACAGCATGGGCTGACAAGTTGCATGCTTTGTGGGCAATCTGGGTGACATTTTGGGTTGCGTTATGATGTTGTGGATAGATCCCAGGGCCCTGAATACGCTACACAAGCGCTTCACCATTGAGGTAATCTCCCAGCCTGGAGTGACTCCATAAACAGAATCCTATAAAAACACAAATTAGTATCACTTGATAGGAACGAGACAGGTATTTTACAGGTGGCAGTCTGTGGTTCAGAAAAAGAAATATCCCATTGACACTGAAAAAAAACAAAATACAAACCAATATTTTGAAGCAGTCAATGAGTTAAGTATTACATTTTTTTTTAGGTTTGGGGATGTATCACAGTTGGTAGAATGCTTGTTTGTATACTACTATGCATGAAGGCACAGGTTCAATCCCCACCACCACATAAACTGGGTATGTAGACTTCACTGGTATACATGATGCAGATCCGGCATTCAGGAGCAAGGATGGGAGTAGGGGCGAAGACGAGTAGAGGCAGGAGATTCAGAAGTGCAAGGTCAGGCTGGTGAGATGGCTCAGCCGGTAAGAACACCTGACTGCTCTTCCGAAGGTGATGAGTTCAAATCCCAGCAACCACATGGTGGCTTACAACCACCCGTAATGAGATCTGACGCCCTCCTCTGGTGTGTCTGAAGTCAGCTATAGTGTACTTATGAATAATAATAAATGAATCCTTGGACCGGAGAGAGCAGGGACTGAGCAAGTGGGAACAACCAGAGCGAGCAGGGGCCGACCAGAGTGAGCAGGGTTGACCTGAGTGAGGGAAAAAAAAAAAAAAAAGAAGTGCAAGGTCACCCTCAGCAATATAGCAAGTTCAAGGCCAGCCTGGGTTACATGAGACTCTGCCTCTTTTTTTTAACATTATTTTTTTTTCTTATTAGAAACATATATCAAGAGGTGGCTCAGCAGTTAATAGCAATGACTGCTCTTCCAGAGGTTCTGAGTTCAAATCCCAGCAACCACATGGTGGCTCACAACCATCTGTAATGAGATCTAATGCCCTCTTCTGGTGTGTCTAAAGACAGCTACAGTGTACTTATATATAATAAAGGGTTGGTGAGGTGATGCAGCAGTTAAGAGCACAGGCTGCTCTTCCAGAGGACCTGTGTTTAAGTCCCAACACCCACATGGCATCTCACAACTGTCTGTAACGAAGGATCTGACATTCTCACAGAGACATACACAGAGGCAAAACACCATCAGTGCACATTAAAGTAATTTAAAATAATAAAATAAGATGAAGAGACATCTATCAAAGTCCAATCATTTGGAGTTGGAGAAATGACTTGGTAGCTAAGAGCAAAGCCACCGCTCTGGCTGAGAATCTAGGCTCAGAACTTACAGCAGCCACACATAGCTCCCAGCATCTACAAACCCAGTTCTGGAGGACCTGACACCTCTGAGGGCACAAGGCACACATGTGGTACTAGACACACATGCATGAAAATACTCACACACATAATTTTCTAAACAATGTATCTTTTTTTTAAAAAAAGATATCATTTGCACAGCTCATAACTCCCCAGGCATCCTAAGATCGAATGTTATCCACGGGCTCTGCATAAAGACAACTATTTCCTGTGCATTGAGCAATGCCTTGGCGCTCAACTCAGCCCTGCCGGCTTTCATGTGCATTTCCTCCAGCCCCATAATGAAGCTATTATCAGCATCGTTTTGAGGACGCTGAGGTGCTGAGAGGGAGGTGGCATGAAGACAACTGGCTAGAAGAGCCAGAGGAAGGGTCCAGCTCTGGACCTCGGACCATAAATCCAGTAAAAGGCCAGAAAGACTGCAGCATGATCTTCAGAATGGGTGGACCATGTGGGGAGGAGCTATCTTTGGGAAAGGCGGCTCTGGAGCAAAGATTCAGGAGTGGAATGCAGTTTCCTTCCTCCTATCTCTCTGTTACTAACTGTGCCGGCACCCTGGTCATTTGCACAGCATCCTCAGAAAAGGTCTGCAGGTAGACACCCTGCCCCAGATGCCCCACTAGGGTTGCCCGAGCACATCAGCCCAGTGTCTAGGAAGCTGCTAGGTAGACTGGGTATGTGCTCCCTGCCTGCCAGTCAATGAGTGGATTGCTCCACACTTTTCTGCTCTCATCCCATGTATTCAGCCATTTGCCTCAGATGACCAAGATAGCCCCTCACTCGGGCCCACTCCGGTCTCACCAAGCCATCCCTACTTAGTGGTCAGGCCTTGAAAGGTGAATCTCACCCTGGCTTCTGCCTCTTCGTTCTCACCTCGCATACAAAAGTTCCTTTGCTTGCTCTCTGTTATTTTTTTTATGCCTTTTTATTAATAGATATTAAAAAAAAAAAACTACTTCTTAAGCCAGGTACCTGATCCCAAGGGTTTGGGAAGCCACTCGATTTTAAATTTTAAATTTAATTTTTAAAATTTAAAATTGAGTATCTAATAAATTTAGTAAAAATTAAATTTTAAATGCACCTTCCCTTTGAACTCTTTCTAAATGAAGATTTGGGGGACAACATAATCAAAAACCAAGTCCTTTAAGATTAGGTTTGTGACAGTAAACACTGAACCACCCAGGGTCAGCAGCCTCCCCCTCTTTCCCTGTTCTACTATTTGAGACATCTTAGTGGAGATCTGTGAGGACCAGGCTATGAAGCACAAGCCAGATGGCCAAGACTGTCTCAGAACCTGCCCCTCCTCCTCCAAAGACCAACAGCCTCTCTTCTCCCTGCCAGTTAGCTTCTCTGACAATGGTTCTAAAATTCATGCAGCAGGCTGGGAGGGAAGAGCCAATTAAATGCCTGAGGCTCACCTTCACTTAGTCAAGGTGATTACTCTCCAAAATGGCAGCTACTAGAACTTGCAGGGGGGGGCTCTTAACAGCCACGGGGACAAGCTGTTATATCCCAGCCCGACAAGGTGAACCATGTAACTGTTTGGTTTACTAACAGACCGCGCTCCCCTGTAATATAAATGTTCGGTTCTCTAACACCGGTTCAAACCAACATGTTGACAGGGCACCCTTTGAGTTTCAAGGGCGGGGCACCGCAGAGCACAGCAGGGCGGCGCACAGCAGGGCTTCCCTTCGTCTTGTTGGACGATTACAGAATGGATCCAAATGGCCTCATGATGTTCTCCAAAACCCATCTTCAATGGCTAAGGATACATAACAATGAGCATGGGATCCAGTCAAATTTAGCAGTCTAAAATAAACCCGTCCTCAAACCAGAACCAGCCCAGAGGATGCGGCAGCTTCTGATCAGAGAAGTGGCTGGAAATGCGGGCAACAGAGTTGGCAGCAGAGCCTGTGCGCAAGGCTGGCATAGCCCAGCAAGGACACGTGACGGCACTGGAGGACCGACAGGTGCTGCGGGGCCTTCACTGAGGGGACCCTGGATCTAGGCAGCGCTAAGGGGAGCAAAATGGAAACAAAAACACCTATGCTTCAAAAAAAAACAAAAGTTCCCTAGCAGATCTAAATATCACTCCCCACTCTACCCATTCCCCCACCCCCAACCCCTGTCCAGAGCTAAGAGGAGCCAACAGGCCAGGTCATCATGAAAGGCATTGCCAAGGCATTAGCACCAATTTAATTTCTCTCTCTCCCTCTCTCTCCAAGTGACAGGTGACACCGAGCACAAGGAAGATGTGGCTGATGGATTTTTATTCTATGGCAAGCCAAGGTTTCTCAAACAAGTTAAGACAGTGAAGTCCCTAAGTGAACTCCCAGTGGCCCAGATTCATCCCCGGCAGGAGGGCAATCAAGTAAATTCAGCTCTCCTTGGCTGAGCTTCCAGCTGTCCACAGAACCTTGGCCCCAGGGTCTGATGAATTTACCTCCGTCCTGACTGCAGAGGTTGGCAGCTTGCAGAGGAAGACAGAGCCCGGCTAGCAGCCCTGACCAAGGCAGGGAGATGCTGAAACTGACTGTCATGGGGACCCAGAGGGAAAAAAACAGCTCTGCAGTGGAGGGGAAAGGGACAGTGTCCTCAGAAAACTCCAAAACATCTGAATGACTGGATTAAGGCCTCAGCTGACAGAGGAGACGGGCTGTCGATATAAGGCAGAGACATGGAGCCCCGCCTGCGAGGGCAAGGCCACAGTCAAGACAACTCAAGCCACTGGGTGAAGAAATGAAGAAGAAACGGTTGTAAATGCCATTTCAGCAAAGCCTCTAGTCACTAGCTCGGATGCCAGCATCTGAAGGACTTCAGCAGAAGCAGCGGGCAAGGCATCTGGAAGCTATTCCAGACTCGGCCCTGGGTACCTGGTGCCTGGAGGAGGGTCCAGACTTCAAAACCAGCCGGGCCTCAAATACCAGTTCCTCCATTACGAGCTTTATGACCCAATCCATAGCTCAGCACAGCATTCTCTGCCCTGGTTCCATTCATTGCAGGTATCACGGGAGAATGTACCTCACCAAACTGCATTTCCCAAAGTGTAGACGTTCTCCTGTGCTTTCTAGAAATGTCCTCTGCCTGCCTTCAAACACTGCAAAGTGATGTGAAAAGGCCTTTGTGCTTCCACTTTCCATGAGACATAATAAAAGCTTTGTAATAGGTCAACTCTACCTGGAAAACTTACTCTCCAGGTCTGCAAACAGATGTCTGTCTGTCTGTCTGTCTGTCTTTCACTGCTGGCTATCTGCCACCCTGTCCATCCTCTCCAATGGATGACAAGATACTTCCCACACATTTTTCTGTCACCAACCCCTTCTTCTCTCAGAGCACATCAAGCTGACCATGGTGCTCCTGATTAGGACACACACCTTGTCTGGCCCAGATCCTGCCCACCAGACTAAATATCACTCCCCACTCTACCCAATGAGTTACAGATGAGCAGTGTGTGTATGTGCATGTGTGTAGGGAGGGGCTTGTGGTTGACAGCAGGTGACACCTACCTTATTTCTTAAGGCAGGGTCTGTCACTGAACTTGGGGTTCCCTGAATGGACTAGGCTGGTTGGCCAGAAAGCCCCAGGGACCTGCCTATCTTTCCACCACCATTACTGGGATTACACGCATATGCAAACATGCCAAGATATTTTCTTTCACATATAAAATGCAGTTTATTAATGTTTGGTCACCAAGCCTTTAAATTAAACCTTGAGAATTTAGCCCATTCTGCATAACTGAAATTTTATACCCTCTGAACAATCTCCCCATCTCTCCCATCCACCAATAATTATCATTCAATTATTTGTTTTTTACTGTTGTCTTTCCTTTTTTCTAATTCTCTCATACATTACATCCCGCTCCTTCCACCCCTCCCTGTCCCTCCCGACCTCCCTCCTGCACCAGATCCACTCCTCCTCCATTTCCCTTCAAATAAAAGAGCAAGTCTCCCAGGGATATCCACCAAATGTAGTCCAATAAGACTAGACACAAACCGTCATATCAAGGCTGGACAAGGCAAGCCAGTAGGGGGAAAAGGGTCCCAAGTGCAGGCCAATGAGTCAGAGACAACCCCTGTAGCTGGTCTTTGCTACTTTGTGGGTTCTTCTTACCTCTCCCAATTTTACCCAGTATCACTAGATAGGGTATAGAGGGGAGACGGGAATTAGGAAAATCCTTGAATCTAATTTCTTTCCTTTTGTTTCTTCTTCGACCACGGCTACTAGCAAACCTTATCGAACCTCCTTAAATGTCTAACAACCACTGACCCCACCTCTCAGGGCCCCCACATGTATGTGCCCTCTGAAAGGTTCCCAGAATTCTAAACATCACACAACTCAGAAATTATCTGCAGCTGGCAAACCACAGTTCAGCTAAAGCACGAGGCAAATCACAGCTGCTGTGGACTGGCTGAAGCAGCCCCACATCCTTACACCTGGGATTAAAATGAAAACACATTCTTATACTATTTCTGGGTTGTTTTTTTTTAAGAATCCAAAATTCCTGGATTCTCAAAAATGCCCATACACTGTTGGGAACCCCATAAGAACACCGACCTACATAGCATAACATACATGCAGAGGACCCAGATCAGCTCCATACCAGATCTGTGTTTGTCGATTGAATCTTTACGAGCCCCTATAAGGCCTGCTTTAGTTGGTTAGGTAGCCATGTTCATGGTGTTCTGAACCCCTCTGCATGCCCAGATTGAGGGGACAGGCTGTGATAGCCAGAAGCCTGTACAGATGTTTGAGCCACAGCAAAGAGCAAACTTAGACAAGACCAATGATGAAGGAGCAACATCTGTCAGGGAAGGATGCCTCTTTGCCACTTCTCCCAACTTGCTCCAGCAGGAGGCACCAAAATGACACATGGTCCTGCCATAGGTGGAAATTCTACAGTGTCAGTTCCCCCAGGAAGCACACACATTGGGGAGCATGAGTACAGCACTCAGTACCTCCACTTGGGAATTAAGCGGGTACTCTAGCCTAGGAAACACCCAGCTTGGAGAAAGAGAAAGGGCCTGGGCGCAAGGCAGAATAAACTATGAGCACACTCAAGCTATGTGCAGTAGGAAGGGAGGGGAGGAAAGGCAGATCACACAATCAAGAATCCTGGAGAATGTGCAGGGACCAGAGGAATGAGTGAGGTCACAGTGAGCAGAGGCAGGCGCTCCAGATGTGAGAAAATAAAGAACCCAGGAGGTGTGGCCACACCAACACCAAAGGCATAAAAGAAGGAACAAGGCCAGACTGGGTGCACTCAGGAGATGATTGACACCCACTCAGTCCCCAAGGAAGGAGAGGGGAGACACAATTCCATTCCTATAGTGAAGTAGTAACAGTTGACACACTGGCATGCCGGAGAACTCGGTGAGAACCTGGTGCCATGGCAGGGGTGGCAGCTCATGTGGTGACCACACAAGCTCATTCTGTTTCCCAGGTGAGGCTCGGGAGTTGAGATCCCCACTTGAGGTCGTACGTGTCATCATGGTGCCACTAGAAAAAGATGTGAATATATATGGATGGAAAGTCTTGCTGGTTCCAAAAACCCCCATTCCAAGCACTGTGCTCACAGGTTAAAACAGACAGAAAAACAGGGGTGTAGATCTGGGGTCAAGCCAGGCAGGAGGGGTCAGTAGGAGACCAGGCAAGGCAGGGGGAGCCAGAGGAGATCAATGAGAGAATGGGTCCAGATGCTGAGTGGCAGAGCCTGGGAAGGGAAGAGTTCAGCAAAGCCAATATTGTCAAGCGGTTTCCACACTGAGGGAAGTGAAGCAATGTGGTACCTATTCAGCAAATCCAACTATGCGCCAGGTTCTGTGCTCAGCAGTAGAGATCCAGCAGGGTGACCTGGCCATGACAGACACTGTGACATGCACTTTAAGACTGTCTGGGAAGGATGGAGAGAACGTTCCAAGACCAACCCTGAGGCAACAGATGGTGGCCAGCCAAGGGACAGGATCCAGCCTTGGAGACCACAGAAGTTGGATCAAGGTATCAGGCTCTGTAATAAGTCACAGAAGAGACCAAGCAAAAGAGGCAAGTACCCAGCTTCACAGAATGTAGATGAGGACTCTGCATAACTAGGCCACGTTCCTGTAAGCAGCAGTCGCAATATATGCCCCAGTGTAGCATGAACACTGACCACGGGGGTGGCCGTATGTGGATGCAGACAAGGAGACTGTGGTTAATATCTGCTTTTCTAGATCCAAACTGCGGTGTCTAAAGCTGTGTGCTTAAAAGGGCAGTTTTCAAGAATGGAGTATTTAAAGCATGAAGAATAAATTAGGAAAGGGTGAGGTCAGAGACAGGGAGAAGAGGAGACCGAAGGTAACACAACCCCAAGAGTGAGAGTGTAACCCAAAGCAAACCTGATGACAATGTGGGAGGTGCTGGGGACAGGAAGGACCCATTGGTAGTAGGTTTTATCCCATTCAGCAAAGTGGGCAGCCAGCAAGAGCAGAAGGAAATAGGTAGCTTAACCAGGAAGACTCAAGTGGGGCCATGGGGAGACATGAAGTGCCAGTTACAGACAACAGAGACAACAGAGAAAGCCAGGCATGATGGCACGTGTCTAAATTCCCAGAACCCCTCGAGTTGAGGAAAAAGGATGATGAGGAATTTGAGGACAACCCAGGCTATGCAGACAGCAAGGTGAAGGTAGCCAGGAGGCCGCAGAACACATAGCCCAGCGTGAAAGAGACAGAGCTGGTGCCCCCATGCCATCTCCATAAAGGATTTAAGAGGAACAGACATCCTTCATCTGCCCAGAAACACACATCTTACCTCCCTGCACCATCTGCAAAGGATTCACATACTGCCCCAAGGTCTGTACTTCTTCATCACAGCTAAAAGAGTTTCAGTCCCCTAGACTCCTTACTTCCCTTTCTATTGTTTCCCTTGCAGTTTAAGTCACCACTGGCCTGTTAAAAATCTTCGAAATATCTGGGTTGGGGTTGGGGTTGGGGCGGGGGAACACAGTTAAACCCAAGTGACAGGCCATCTTTCCCCAAAGCAAATACATGCAGTGGAGAAAAAAAAAAAGTGATGAAAAGTTCTGGCAGAGGCCAGCACATAAACACATTCCTCTGAGTTGCACGACTTTTATGCAACATTGACTGTGCTGGTCAATAATTTAAGGGGAGGGGAAAATACACCAGTTGACATAGCAACCGTCACATTGCATTACTCGGGCTACCATTTCCATACAGATGTTGTCCTTAAAGGAAAACAACACACACACACCCCGTGCCTGTGAACTTGGGTGCCTTTTGCCGTGAGAAGAAAACATCTGGCTTGCAGGACATTCACAGCCCCACCCCACCCCCATTTCTCAGGCTTCTCTTGCCTCAAGTGATTTTGTTTTTCATGGGTCTAGATTTTTAACTCAAGGAAGATGGAGTTGAGGGAGGGCGTGGTGCCTAACTCCTGAAGTACAGTTGAACTAAGAAATACCAGGGTAAAAAAAAAAAAAAAATCTAGTCTATCTAGGAAAGGAACCTAAAAATTGTCAAGGTGGACCAAGGCAAACTCACTACGTTTCCCAGAGTTTCAGGAAGCACAGAGAGGCAGACAGACACTCTAGTGGCACTAAAAGAAACTTTTCGTGTGCACGAATGGAAGCAAAGGCATCCCTGTCCTTCAGGACAAAAGCCCCACTCTGGACACTGTAAATATTTTCCTTGGCCTTCATAGTTTCCAAATACCAAAAGTCCCTTGGTATGGATGACATGTCTTCCTGGTATGCTCTTTCCCTCAGTTTAAATCCATCTCGCAGGACATATCATAAATTAACAGCGAACGGAGGAGAAAAGCCCAAACCGTGGCCAACAGAACAGGTGTTCCCAAAACGCGTGGGCGTCACTGTGAGCAGTGGCTTCCTTCACAGACCAATGAAATCAAGATTCTGAGGGCCATAGAGCATCTTAGCTGCCCAAAGACGTTGGTACCTAAGAGGGAGCTGAGTCTCCAGCCAGAACTCACCCTCCTCTCTATTCCCTTAACTGGTCTGAACTATCTAAGTGGGGCTCCCACGGCCCTGCTTAGACGATTTGGTATGCCCCAGGATGATAGCAATCTTCGTATGATTTTAAATACATGCACCAGCTAAAACAGACAAATGCTAGGTCTACTAGGTCACAGGAACCAACATGGTTCCTGATAACCCAGAGGATCCTCGAGGAGATATCCCATTCTACATGGTGGGAGTCTGGGGACAGAACAATTGTATTTCCTCCTCCACTGGCTCTGCTATAAGGACAAAGCTGCCAGAGGCCCCACCCATGAGTTTACTAGAGGCATAGAAATCATCCATCTGGAGAATCAAGTGGACGGGCTCATTCTGCTAAGATATCCGGGGCGATCCAGGTCCATCCCTCCCACCTCCCATTAAGAAATCCACAGATCTACCTACTCTGTCCCCAGTCTCCATCTCTAAGACCTTGATCGTCAAAGTCGAGATAGCCTGTTCAGGAGTGAGGAGTGCCTCAGAAAGATCTTTCTGTTCTGAAAAAGCCCTCCAAGACCCTCTGGGGTGCAGCTCACATCTGACACCCCCACACACACACTTTTGCAAGCCAACCACCTGCCCCAAGGCTGCACAGCACTCTGGTCTTAGTGTCGCAATCTTCCTTGGACCAAGACAGCCCCTCAGAGGTCTGTCTACACAGAGGCTCTGGTTTCATCTGAATGTTTAGCTTGGCACTCGCTGTCACTGCAGGCTATAATGGACATGTTTTTCCAGGAAAAAAAAAAATCATCATTTTTCAATTCCCTACTTGTTTTTCTCAGGATGCACATGACGTGCAACCACCAAACACTGTAAATAAATTAGCAGCAATTTCACTGAATGTTACGCTTGGTCACAAAATGTCCTGGGAGCCAAGGGGGGAAAGACAGTCTCCTGAGAGAAGTCAATGTGTAACCACGGCTGTTCACACCATCACCTCAGTCTCTCGTCTCTGGGGGCGTCTAGCTTGCTGTTTCTGAGTCTTGGCCACCATTGTGTCTCACAGCTCCCTGGACAGAAAGCCCAGGAACAGGTGTCCGACATCCTCCTGGGTTGACAAACACCACGCAGAGTCAGAATATCCGAGTGGTACTTCCTGCCTTCAGGGAGCTTCTGATCTACCCATGAAGATCAGCTCGAGGAGTGACCAGCGCCATGGGTGGTGACATGTACAGAGAGCTTCAAGCAGACGTAACTCACACGCAGAAGGGATACCTACAGAAGGAGTCCCACTCAGGAGAGCATCAGGTTTCAGCCCCCTCCTACCCATGGTATATTCCTACTCCCCTCTACCACTGCTACCCCACAGACTGTGCAGAAAAAGACCCCAGTTGATCTCACCTGATACCATCTCTTCTAAATAACCGAGGCTTGGTGCCAGCATGTGACCCAAACTAAACCTCCTTCCTCCTCATCTTCCTCTACACCCTAGTGTCCTCTTTCCTACTGCTTCCCCTAGTTGTGCCAGGCTGGCCCACTGCACCCCTGACTTGGCTACTGGCAGCCTCCAGGCACGACCATTCTGTCATAGCCAACGCTCCTTCCAACCACCCAACAGTTAATCTGCTGAGCACTGGAGAGTCCAAGGGAGGATCCTTGACTACAGCCCTCATCCCACCCCACTCTCTAGAATATGACCATGCATCTTTTGATCTCTGTGCTTTCTCCCCCACTCTTCCACCATGGCCCCCAGGGTGGAAGATATGGCCAGGAACATAATAGGATAACTATAAAGAGAAACCTGGAATCCTTAAAAAAAAAAAAAAAAAAAAGGAACTGCTAAGATTCACAGCTAGGAGTGCCAAAGGCCCCAGTCCCTAAGCCCTACAGGTCACAGAAGCCCAGTGGTCTCTGTGAGCATGTAGAACAGATGCCATTATTGAGCTGGGCACCAGGGGGCAAGGACAGAGGGCCAAGGAAGTAGCAGTGGGCATCTTCTTGGTGTTCAAAACCCTTGTGAACTTCTACTTTTCTGCCAAGAGCGACTCATGGTTCTCCCTGACCCCAGTAACGCCATCTCATTCCAGAAACTTCTGTAGCACTCTGGTACTGTGTCTCTGTCACATGACTCAATCACAGAGTTTTATCAGCTTCTGGACAGTCTTTGCCCTGCCAGCCTGCCAACTAACATCGCATCACCCAGTTTAATTAATTAATTAATTAATTAATTTAAAAGTATATAAAACAAACATTGTCAGCAAGAGAGATAAAACAAAAGAAAACATGGCAAGGCTATCAGCAAGTTTCTTGAGGGCTAAGACGTGGCTCCTCAGCTCCCAGAGAAGCCTGACATCTGACAGTGTCTTTGTCACAAAGGTGCGACTGTAAAGGAGGCAGGTTGTATCCAATAGGGAAGGACCTATCTGCAGGCCCCCAAAGACCCTGTATGACTTTGGTGGGGAGAGCCACACAACTACATAAACTAGGTAAGTGCTTAAGTGAACCTCAGAGGAGATGGCAGACATAGATAGGACAGTTCCCAGAAGCTCAAGCTTGCAGGCCAGTAGGCATGGCAGACACATGCAACAACAGAGACCCCCATCTCAAACAAAGGGGAAGACCAACACTCAAGGCTGTCCTGTGACATCCACACACATGTTTGCTCGCTCGCTCTCTCTCTCTCTCTCTCTCTCTCTCTCTTATACACACACACAAGAAAGAGAAAGACAGAAACAGAGAGGAATAGAAAGAAAAGGGAGGGAGGGAGGGAGGGAGGAAGGAAGGAAGGAAGGAAGGAAGGAAGGAAGGAAGGAAGGAAGGAAGGAAGGAAGGAAGGAAGACAGGCAGGCTATATGCAGATGTCATGGTTTGAATATACTCGGACCCGGCCCCGGGAGTAGCACTATTTGGAAGTGTGGCCTTGTTGGAGAAGATGTGTCACTGTGAGTGTGGGTTTTAAGACCCTCATCCTAGCTGCCTAGAAGTCGGTCTTCCACTAGCAGCCTTCAGATGAAGACACAGAACTCTCAGCTCTGCCTGCACCATGCCTGCCTGGATGCTACCAGGTTATTGCCTTGATGATAATGGACTGAACCGCTGAACCTGTAAGCCAGCCCCAATTAAATGTTGTCCTTATAAGAGTTGCCTTTGTCATGGTGTCTGTTCCCAGCAGTCAAACCCTAAGACAGCTGTGTAGAACAGAACCCCAAAACAAGAGTCAAATACCTGGCAATCATAGAGGGCCATCATCATTGCCAAGGCAAATGGCTCTAGACTCACAGAATTATCCCATGGCTGCCAGAACCTAAAACTACAATCCTGGGATTGAAACCTACTCTTCCCAAGGGCATAGGAAGTCAGGGACAGACTAGAAAGAGCAGGCAATGCCGTGGCTTTGAGAAAGTGTCAGGCATGACTTTAAAGTTCCTGTGTGATCCACTTTTCGGAAGAAACATTACAGAAGCAACAGCCAGAGAATGGGAAACAGGAAAGGAGGAAACTCCAAACTGGAGAAGAACCATCCTGTGAGGAGACCACACCCACCCACCCACCTGGATGACCCAGATGTGGGGAGGCACCAGGTCAGAAAGGAGACACATGGCAGGCATGTCAGCATGTTCTGCCCTGCAGCCTGAGCTGTCCCAAAATGGAACAATCCAGCCCAGGATGCAGGGACCAGAGCTTCACAGATGCAACGATTCACTTGTTTGGCCACTACCTGTCCTCTTCTAGCCTGGCTACCCACAAGGCTCCACAGCTCTACAGGCCACAGTCTTAGGAAGAGCCTCCTCACCCCAGCTCAGGACGTCAGGCTAGCGCCGGCTCAGGACGTCAGGCTAGTGCCGGCTCAGGACGTCAGGCTAGTGCCGGCTCAGGACGTCAGGCTAGTGCCTGCTCCTTCTTGTCTTAAAGTAGGATTAGTAGTTAGTCGAGTAAGACACAGTCTCAGAAGTGAAAACAAAATATTTAGAATTGAATGGTTGATATATTTGAAACTGAGCTTAATTGGTGGATTTAGAATTGAAATAGAATTATTCAAAGATGATCCATTTTCTCCTTCTGAAAGGCAGTTACTGTGGCTAAAACCTACTTTGCAGAGCCCTGGACCTTCAAAGGCTATCTTCTAGTTGTTTATTCATTTATATGTGTGGTGTGAATGTGTGGGTGTGGGTGTGTGAGTGTCTGTGTGGGGTGTGTGGGTGTGGTATGAGTGTGGGTGTGGTATGAGTGTGTGTGTGAATGTATGAGTGTGCTCTGTGTGTTTGTGTGTGTTATAAGTGTATAGTTCATGAGTTGTGGTGTGTGATCATGTTTGTAAGTATGTGTGAGTATGATGTGAGCGTGTATGTGTGTGTGTGTGTGTGTGTGTGTGTGTGTGTGTGTGTGTGTGTGTATACATGCAGAAGTCAGAAGAGGCATCAGCTCCTTGGGCCCAGAGTTAGAGGAGTATGTGGGACACCTGGCTGGTTTATACTGAATCCAGACTTTGGTAGAAGCTTGAGTAACTGCCAAGCCATCTCTCCAGCTCCCACATTGAGCTTTGGGCCCCCCAAATCCCTTATCTGCAGCCTGGTCTCCTCAGACATTGCCCTAAACACATGGACAAATGCCGTCTGCTACAGACATGGCCCAACCGGCAAAAGAGTTCATTAGAAACGCTGTCTTGCCAGGCGTGGTGGCACATGCCTTTAATCCCAGCACTCGGGAGGCAGAGGCAGGCAGATTTCTGAGTTCGAAGCCAGCCTGGTCTACAAAGTGAGTTCCAGGACAACCAGAGCTACACAGAAAAACCCTGTCTCGGAAAAAAAAAAAGAAAGAAAGAAAAAGAAACGCTGTCTTCCCTTCCCACAGCACTAGACCACAGCTGGCTCCTGGCATCTCCCCTCGATAGAATGGCTACCTTCTTTCTTACCAAAGATGGCCACATGGCCCCGCCTCAGCCTACCCCTGATCAGCTGCTGTTTTGGGATCGAGCACATAGCATTTACACAATAGGCACTTTGGGGTCTGTAGAGGAACAACTTCACAGTTAGTGTAGTTCAGAGTCAAACTAGCCTGCCTGTGGGGTGGCAAGCTGAATATGCTGCGGGACACAATTCCAGCTCACAGAGTCTGGCCAGAAGTAAACGTGCGAGCAAATCCCTTTGAAATCGCATGTTTCTCTCACACAATGTCCATGCAAAGACGTAGACCAAGGTTTGCTTTGCTCGACTCTGGGAACCCTGCTCCCTGCTGGAACTGCCCCCAAAGCATCATATTTTCTGCCGTAAGTCATTCCGTTTCCACAAATACCCTGGGAAGCATAACATGTTCTCCATTTTGTAAATGGCAAACCTGATGCTCGGGGAAGCCAGATAGCCCAGCTGACACAAGCATGACTTCCTGACGCTTCACTTGACATCCAAATCCACACTCGTCCTACTGCATAGTCAAGACACAGGAAGAAACAAGAACAGGCAAGGCCACCGGGAGCAGGAATCATGGCTCCTAGGGCAAGTGCTTCGGATTTAATAAAGATGGGGGGAGTCGCCTTTCATTTGGCATGAGGACTTATTTTGTATAGTCATAATAGTTAATAAATAAGGGAAATAAAACATGAAAAAGTACATAAAGGCCCTTGAGAAGCTAAGAAAGGGGGAGGCTGGGTATCTATGTATACTTCCCCTTAGGGAATATCAACCAGCTGCTATGTAGAAAATCAGAATAAATGCTCACAAGCAGCAGAGACAAGAGGCCCTGTCTCGGAAGCCACCTTCAGGCAGACCGCAATTGCAATTCCCTACAGGGAAAATGGTGGCCGGTGTCATCGCCTGCATCTGAGCAAGACGCCAGCAGCATCCACTGCTTGCCACCGGGGAACCTGCCCTTCCAGGATGTTTTTCATTTGCTTACCGACTTATCGGAAGTCACTGTAATGGAGTCAACCGGCTTATCAATAATTAACTCACACACCGTTATCAATAATTAACTCATATGCAGGGCCGATCAAACAGCTTTGGATCCCTTTAGTTTCCATTTAAACTTGCATCTGCCTTCACCAGCATGCAGAGATAATGGTCCCGGAGCCAGCAATTCCCTTCTCCAAAGACACAACTTAGCACAAGGGTAAGTGACCCACTGACTGGGCAGAGCTGTGAAGAAGAGTCCTTCTACTCTAGGGTCTGCAATTCTCTGAAGACCTCAAGACACCTTCTAAAGGAGTGCATTGGGGCATCAAGTTCATGAGCCTTCCTCTGGAATCAACAACAATGCAGACAGCGACAATGGAGCCTGCAGCAGCAGGAAGTCACCCGGAAACTTTATTTAAAGCACTTTTAAATACGAGCATGGGGCCCCGCAGCGAAATTCCTTAGCACTTATGAATATGGACCAGGGTATACTCTTAAAAGGCAACAGAAAATTAAGCACAGTGCAAATTGGAAACAGATTTCTAAGAATCCATTGTGTGTCTTCATATGCAGACCGACTTTAAGGCCCTATGTCAGATTCTTGTTCAGTGTCTACATGGGGTGGTTAAGATTTATTTATTTTATGTATGTGAGTACACTATCGCTGTCTTCAGACACACCAGAAGAGGGCATAGGTGAGCCACCATGTGATTGCTGGGAACTGAACTCAGGACCTCCAGAAGAGCAGTCAGTGCTCTTAACCACTGAGCCATCTACCCAGTCCTGAATATTTTCTTTTTTTTTTTTAAGATTTATTTTTATTTATTATATGTAAGTACACTGTAGCTGTCTTCAGACACTCCAGAAGAGGGCACCAGATCTCATTACGGATGGTTGTGAGCCACCATGTGGATGCTGGGATTTGAACTTATCACCTTTGGAAGAGCAGTCGGGTGCTCTTACCCGCTGAGCCATCTCACCAGCCCCCTGAATATTTTCTTAAGATAAGTTATTTTAGAGGTGCATTGAAAGACTCCTCTTCCCTGCTCCTGGTAGTGGGGTTGCAAACTCAAGGTAGCCTGAGGTTATTGTGGGCCCTCTCCTCAGGGCAGCGGGGGCTCTGCTGGAAGGAGAGCCAGCAGGCACCCTTACTGGGACAGGAGAGCTCCGGCACAACCTCAGTCAGCCCAAGGCAATAAGGAGACTTTGTTACCACACCCCAAACACGCAGACAGCTAACTGAGCACGCCTCTGTTTCACAGTTAGTGAAGAAAAGCCCTGCATACTTTTAGACAGCTTGTCCTCAAAGACATCCCCTTGGACTTTGTGACATCAATGGAACGAGGGATCCTCTGAGCCTAAACTCCAGGCAGTCAGGTGATACACAAAAGCATTTCTCCGGGAGAGGTGGGAAGCTGGAGCGGTCCTCCTTTGAAAACAGTTAAAGACCTAAAATCTCAAAATGTCGTCATTTCATGAGGCCTAACTAGTTAAAAAGTGTATTACCAGTGTACTAGGATTATTACATCTTACTGGAAAGCAACCGTTGGCATTGTAAAGGCAAAATAAACAAGAAAAATGCCTCAAACGATTGCTTGTCGTGAGGTCAGAGGTCAGGTGCCTCCCACCAGCTGGCTGGTGCACTGGGTTCAGGTAGACCAACCTGCTCCTCCCAACAAGGCTCTCTTTCATTTGGTTGGTTTGCTTTGCTTTGCTTTGGTTTGGTTTTTTGTTTTGTTTTGTTTTGTTTTTTGAGACAGAGTTTTTCTGTATAGCCCTGGCTGTCCTGGTACTCTATAGATCAGGCTAGCCTTGAACTCAGAAATCCACCTACCTCTGTCTCCCAAGTGCTGGGATTAAAGGTGTGCACCACCACCACCACCACCACCACCACCACCCAGCCCAACAAAGCTCGCTTGCCAGCAGTCTCCATGCCTCTGCCTAAGGCACAAATGACCATGCTTATGCCTCTCTCCAGAGGACTCACTCCATGAAGCAGAAGCCTGCCACAAATAGTCTCTCCATAATTTGGGAGAGGGTAAATGAGTCACAGACCAAACTGTCCCCGTCAGAAACAGAACCCCCACCCAACTGTCACTTTGCAAAAATTGAGCCCTCCCGTGCTCTAGCCGAAGGCCTTTGGCAAGTCACTTGAGCAGTGTGAGGCCCTCGTTTGTTACATTTGGAGATGAGAATGACCCTTTCGTTCCACAAGGTCATGGAAATGTCCCAATAGTGTCCTACCCAGTGCCCACAGCTCTGGATCTTCTGTTAGTGGGAATAGCAAGAGTGAGCCCCAAAGCAGTTCTGGGTAGGGAGTGAGGTCAGAGATATGCAAAATAATCCATGTCTCAAAAAAAGATAAATAAGAACGGACCGCTGCTTCCCTAGACATTGAACATTCTCATACATTGTATACCACAAAATCAAGATTCCTGGTTTTAAAACCCAGGGTTCACTGGGCAGTAGTGGCATGTGTCTTTAATCCCAGCACTTGGGAGGCAAAGGCAAGCAGATCTCTGTTGGTTTCGGGATCAGCCTGGTCTATATTTCAAGTTCCAGGACAGTGAGGGGTACACAGAAATGCTGTCAGCCACCAAACGCAGACACTACTGCATACACCAGCAGGACATTGCTGAAAGGACCCTGATATAGCTGTCTCCTGGGAAGCTTTGACAGTTCCTGACAAACGCAGAAGTGGATGCTCACAATCATCTATAGGGCAGTACACAGGGTCCCCAACGTAGGAGCTAGAGAGAGTACCCAAGAGTTGTAGGGGTCTGCAACCCTATAGATGGAACAACAATATGAACTAATCAGAGCCCCCAGAGCTCATGTCTCTAGCTGTATATGTATTAGAAGACGGCCTAGTTGGCCATTATTCGGGAAGAAAGACCCTTGGTCTAGCAATGTTTATAGACCCCAGTACAGGGGAAGGCCAGGGCCAAGTAGCGGGAGAGGGAGGGTAGGGGAGCAGGGTGGGGGGCGGGAGGATATAGGGGACTTTTGGATAACACTTGAAATGTAAATGAAGAAACTCTCTAATAATAAAATAAAAAAAATGCTAAAAAAAAAAAAAGAAATGCTGTCTCAAAACAAAAACAAAACAAAACTAGAACAAAAAAAAATCGGGCTGTATGTGCAGCTTGATCATAGACACCATATATCCATTAATAACTTACCAACACAGGGCTGGAGAGCAGCTCACTAGCTGCTCTTCCAGAGGACCCAGGTTCAATTCCCAGCACCCACTTAACATCTCACAAGTGTCTGTAACTCCAGTTCCAGGGAATCTGACACCCTCACACAGGCAGACATGCAGATAAAACACCAATGCACATAAATGAACAAATCAATAAAAAAAGACTACCCACCTCTCTTTGTGTCCTGGGGATTAACCAAGCCCAGTATTTTATGTTGAGGTTCATCGCGGTACATCGTGCAAAAACGAAGAGATGAAGTCTCAAGTCTGACCTTAAAAAAGGGGGGGGGGGCAAATGAAATTACTGTTCTCTCTCATGTCACTGAGGCATGGGGAATGACTTGCAATTACTTAGCCGAGTGTTCTCAGAAGGAGCACTGTTAACAGAGATAAACTTAGCAGGATGCAGGAAGGGCAGAGAGAGCTTTAGCCACCCTCCATATGGTCTTGCTTCTGTCCTCCAGGAGCAAGCTTTCCCACCCCAAGGTCACCTGTCAATTAATGCACGGATCAGACACCAGACACCTGTTCCACTACCAAGCACCCTTAGAGCACTCTCTCTCTCTCTCTCTCTTTCTCTCTCTCTGAGTGTGTGTGTGTGTGTGTGTGTGTGTGTGTGAGAGAGAGAGAGAGAGAGAGAGAGAGAGAGAGAGAGAGAGAGACTCATGCTACCGCAGTCTTCTCCATCCTGGACCTCCATAGACCTCAACCTGCAAGGCTGACAGCCTCACTCCACCTCACATAGACAACTATGGTGTCGTTCTCATCTTCTCTAGAGCCCTGGTAGCCGCTCAGTAGAATGAGCCCAGGCTGTGCCGCCCCCCACGCCCCACCCCCATAGATGCTCCTGCTGTCTGTGACCCCAGCACCAGCTCTGAAAGCAGCTGTGAAGATGTGTGCTCTGTCTGAGCCCTCCAGACTCAGCCCTGTCCTTAAGCCCCACAATGGAAAAGACTCAGTTCCAGGAGGTTTTGCTAATCATTGAGGGGAACCAGGTTACCTCTGAGGGTCACATCTAAAGCCCTCTTTGTAAACAGCCAACCCTCTGCTCCCTGCTCCTGACACAAGAAGGGCAACACATTCCATGCCCAACATTGTTTTGAAAACTGAGACTATAGGAAAATTAGAAAAGAATGTACAGCTGGGCCAGGCGGGCAGGTTCTTGTAAAAAGTTTACAGCAGACCACCACCATTACAGAGAACTATTTTCTGGCAAATCTCAGGGGAGGGGGGGGGTGCTGGCAACTATATTGGAACCTCCCTCTTTCAGAGTGACTTTAATGAAATGTCCTGGAGGGACTCATTCTCAGGGTGGTTGTTACAAGACCATTAAACATCAAGTTTACAAAACATCACAGCAACCTGGAAAGACGCTTATTGTAGACACATTGTATTCAGAGAGAAATCTTACCCAGTTTTTTTTTTTTTGGTTTTTTTTTTTTGGTTTTTGGTTTTTGAGACAGGGTTTCTCTGTATAGCCCTGGCTGTCCTGGAACTCACTTTATAGACCAGGCTGGCCTCGAACTCAGAAATCCGCCTGCTTCTGCCTCCCGAGTGCTGGGATTAAAGGCATGCGCCACCACACTTATCCAGGTTTTTTAAAGCAGGAAAAAATCTCAGCATTTGGAAGAAGGAAGATTGCAAGTTCTTGAGCCAGTCTGGGCTACACAGCAAGACCCTGGCTTGAAAAAAAAATAAAATTGAAAAAAATTGCATGCGGAAGGTAAAATGTAAAAATAAACACATCAACATGTTTATGGCAGTTAACCCCCACACGGCTTTGCTCCCTCCATCCTTCGTTATAGCCCTTAAACACTATACAGTGAACATGTGCATTTTTTTAAAGATTTATTTATTTTTATTTTTATTATATATAAGTACACTGTAGCTGTCCTCAGACACTCCAGAAGAGAGAGCCAGATCTCGTTATGGGTGGTTGTGAGCCACCATGTGGTTGCTGGGATTTGAACTTATCACCTTTGGAAGAGCAGTCGGGTGCTCTTACCCGCTGAGCCATCATTTTTTAAACCAGAAAAATCTTAGCAAGTATTTTAAATACAACATCAAGACAAGAAAAAAAAATTAATTGTGAGTGAAAAGAAAGTCAAGACACAGTGTCTCCTCAAACCACTTCCTCGTCGGTCCTTTCAGCCAGAGAATCTTTGGATAGCAAAAGTCCCTGCTGTGTTGGCTGTGAGGAGGCTCACTCCTGGAGAGCTGGATTCAGTGTGCCAAATAGTACCCTGCTCCCCACCCTGTCCCTGCCACTGCTAAATAGTAGCGATCCAAATGATGGGTTTCACCTAGCTCCCTTCTCTTTAGGAAAGGAGGAAGGAAGAAGTGGGTAGTCATGTGGGCATGTCATCTCACCTTATAACAACTTCATGTCAGCAACTGTTTCCCTTTCTGTTTTTGTTAGTAACTTTGGCCTTACCCTTCGATGAGTATGCTGCATGTTGGGGGTTGGGGTTTTTTTTTTTTAAGTTATTCATAAGTATGAGTGTTGTAACAGCAGATTGTGGAAGCTGTGTCCAAAACAAACAAACAAACAAACAAAAAACAAAAAAACAAAACAAAAAAAAAACCCTGGGGACACAGCTCTTCTTGCATCTCTCAAGCTCCCCCCTGGCCACCAGCACCCAGCCATCAGTGTCCGATGGAGCCCTGTGTCCTTCTCCTATATCACCACTAGGCGGCGCTAAAAGCACATGATGCCAGCAAGCGCCCACTGGGGCTCAACAGCTTGAGGTCCCCCACCTCAAGGGGGTATTCTTCTAAGAGGGACTTGCCTGTTAGCTCCTACCTCCAAAATCTCAAGGAAGCCACAGTTTATAACTGCACACGCCGCTGTTTTCGTTAACTCTGGGACAAAAAGACGTTCCTCTACTAGCTCTGCCTGCCAGATCACAACCATTTCTGGCAGGAGTGAAATGATCTACACTTAAAACAAATGTGGATACTGCCTACTGTGAGGATAACAGTCTTAGACAGTCGGGGCTGGAAGAGGGCACAGTCAGGGAAGTGCAGACTTGGTAAGCAGGAGGGCCTGAGTTTACTCCCTCATAGCATATACAAAAAGACAGGTAAGATGCATGCTTGTAAACCCAGCGCTGGGGAAATAGAAATAGCCCAGGCTTGCTGGCCAGTCAACCTAACCTAATTATAAGCTTCAAGCCAGTGAGAGACCTTGTCTCAAAATACAAAGCGAATTGTATTTTGTATATAAATGTACCCTCAGGCCCCCAATGGAGGAGCTAGAGAAAGTACCCAAGGAGCTGAAGGGATCTGCAACCCTATAGGTGGAACAACTATATGAACTAACCAGTACCCCCAGAGCTCATGTCTCTAGCTGCATATGTAGCAAAAAATGGCCTAGTTGGCCATCAATGGGAGGAGAGGCCCCTTGGTCTTACAAACTTTATATGCCCCAGTACAGGGGAATGCCAGGGCCAAGAAGTAGGAGTGGGGAGGGGAGGGGGAGGGGGCCGCGGGGAAGGGAATAATAGGGGAGTTTCAGGATAGCATTTGAAATGTAAATGAAGAAAATATCTAATAAAAAATGGGAAAAAGCCGGGCGTGGTGGCGCACGCCTTTAATCCCAGCACTCGGGAGGCAGAGGCAGGCGGATTTCTGAGTTCGAGGCCAGCCTGGTCTACAAAGTGAGTTCCAGGACAGCCAGGGTTACACAGAGAAACCCTGTCTCGAAAAACCAAAAAAAAAAAAAAAAAAAAAAAAAAAAAAATTGGTACAGAAGAAAAAAATGTACCCTCAGGTTGTCCTCTAGAGCCTACACATATGCATACAAACTGACATTTACATACATGTGTGCCTATGCAGGCACACACACACCAACACACACATAACACATTATTTTTAAATCTTGCCACAATCCCAATGAATAAAATTTCTAGTTTTCTGCCAGGCACTGGTGGCACACACCTTTAATCCCAGCACTTGGGAGACAGAGGCAGGCGGATTTCTAAGTTCGAGGCCAGCCTGGTCTACAAAGTAAGTTCCAGGACAGCCAGGGCTATACAGAGAAACGCTGTCTCGAAAAACAAAAAAAAAAAAAAAAAAAATCTAGTTTTCTGTGTCCTCTTGCAGAATTTATTCACAATGCACAGAACATCATCAACACAAAAATATTATAAGTGACACAGCTTCATTCCAAGTCAAATGTCAGAACTGAAGCAAACCTTGGAGGGCAGAGATGAGCCACTCCCTCACTTTAAAAGTGAAGAAACTGAGATTCAGCTGGGAATTATATACAGTATCTCATTTAACCCTCCTGCCAGCCCCACGAGGAAAGTGGTGTAATGCCCTGAATTCAGTGAGAACATCAAGATAAGAGAGGAGAAAACCCTTGAGAACCGAGCTTATCCGTGGTAGAAATGGGATTCCCACAGGTTATCTGGCCCACAGCTCACCAACTGTACCCACCAGCAATCTAAATAAAGACACAGAAACTCTTATATATTTTAAAGCTTAAGCCTTTAACTTGGGCTCAGTCTCAGCTATGCTAACCTGACTAATTCTGGCTTACGTCCCACCCCATGGCCAGTCCCGCTAGATTCACACTCAGAACTTCAAAATCCTAGGGTAAAGTGTGTGAAGGTATATCTCTGGGTAACAGGGCGGAGCTAATAGCCCATCACCAGTCTGATATTTAATAAATACTCATCCTTCTGTACCTGCTGATTGGCTTTAACAAAGATCTGCCGGCCAATAGCAAAGCAGGAAGTGGAGGGCAGAACTTCTGGGTAGAGAAAGGGCTCTGGGAGAAGAAATCAGAAGTAAGATATTCAGCCAGATGCGGTGGTGGATGGAGAATTCAGAGTACAAGAGATGTAGACCTAGCCATGCGGTAGGACGTAAGCCAGAATTAGTCAGGTTAGAATAGCTGAGAGAGAGCCCAAGTTAAAGGCCTAAGCTTTAATATATAAAGAGTTTCTGGGTCTTTATTTATAGAGTTGGGGGTGGAGGGGGGGTGTCCGGGTAAGTACCATTATACGAATTCTTTAGTATTCCCTCCAGAAGTTTCATTTGTCTGTGTATTGGTCTTTGTTCTTCTAAATCTGAGATGTCGTTTCTATGACATCTCTCTTTCTAAGTTAGATTGGGCAGAGTCCTCCTCCAAGAAAAGATAAATACCTGCTCCCCAGTGCACAGGGAGATAACCTCTGCTGAGGTCTGGGCTCCTTCCCTGA
Source organism: Mus minutoides (assembly GCA_902729485.2). Classification (NCBI taxonomy): domain Eukaryota; kingdom Metazoa; phylum Chordata; class Mammalia; order Rodentia; family Muridae; genus Mus; species Mus minutoides. The sequence goes on along the minus strand of LR749512.1, from coordinate 4,073,311 downwards.
GCAAGTCATAGTAAGCCAGTGCTGCGGCCTGATAGCCCTCCGCGTCATCCTCAAGGATGTCCACAGGGTAAGCCTCTGTAGGAGAAAAAAAAAGGGATAAAATTAATTTTACACTGTCACTAAAAGGAATATTAATTATTTCAATTTTTGGTTTGGTTTGGGTTTTTTTTTTTTCAATACAAGTTTTCTCTACATACTCCTGGCTGGCCTGTAGCTCAGACCAAGTCTATAGACCAGGCTGGCCTCAAACTCACAGAGATCTGTCTGCCTGCTTCTGCCTCTGGGGCACTAGGGTTAGAGGCTTGCACCTGGCTATTTCAAGTTTTTAAAGGAACAGTTTGGTTTAACAATCATGGTCAGGACTGGGAAGACGACTCAGGAAAGGGCTCCCCATGCAGACAGGAGGACCTGAGTTCCATCCCCAAACCCCACCAAAAAAAAGCTTGTCATCCAGGCCCTGGGGAGGCAGACATAGGCCAGCTTTCTCTAATCAAATAGTTCCAGGCCCATGAAAGGTTTTCCATCTTCAAAAAACAAGGTAGATAGTGGATGATGCCTGAGGTTGACTCCTGGCTTCCAAATACATGTACACACATCAGCACATACATGAACACATACCTACATGGATCTGCACACATACAAACACATAGATGCACAAAATTTTTTTTTTAATTTTTTAAAATTATGTTCACCCATTCCCTCACTGTTTTTAACCCCCCGAGTCCCCTCCCCCCAGCCACACCCTCGAAACACACTCGAAGTGATTTCCCATCCTTCACTGTGGTCCGCTCAGGGGCAGTGAACACAAGCAGGTTCCTTGAAGGCAAAGAATGGCTGGCTGCAACTTCAACGCTTCTGTCACTTGTGACTTAAGGTACCCATTTCCTCGTTTATGGTCACTACACAAGTCCCTAGGGTTCCTCCCTTTGTCCCTGCCGCCAGGCACTGCGGGTGCAGTGGCTTGTGAGTACAGGATCACATCCTTTTACCCCCTTGCAAAGAAGTTAATCTAAGGTGTTTTGCAATGGTCCTTATATTATCTCTTTCCCATCCCATCTCTGACAGAAACAGATCCCCTGAATAATCATATGAATTGGCAGTGTCCAGTCCAGTTCTTGGAAGCAGCAATCAGTTGCCTCTTCTGCAGTGAGCAAAAAAGATGTTGCCTGCCTCTGGCTGGCATCCACACGCATAGGGACTCAGGGCTGTTTCTGTGGACCACATCCCATCTCCATCTGTGATTCACCTCCTGGCCTCCTATGAGGGGAGCAGGCTTCCCTCACCTTCTTCCTCCTTCCCTCCCCTTAATCCTCCACCTAATCCACCTATCTTCCTCTCACAGAGATTAACCTGGACAGGCAGGCCAGCTCCCAGCCTCTGTGGTGTCTCAGGTTCCCTCTGGAGAGCCATTGTTTCCGGAAGCCACTCTGAGGATCCAAAATGCTGTTGATAGCAAAAACGTTCAAGCCTTCAGTTCACTCCATTTGCCTAGGAGGAATTTTTACATCTGCCAATCAGCTCCCCCCGGGGAGGGGGGAGAACTCAAAGGTGTACAAGCTGCCAAGGTTAGTGGACAGGGGCATGGTTGCATCCACCCAAACTCTCAGGCCCACTTTCCTGGGTGCAGATGTCATGGGTACACAGGTTGTCCAGAGCTGAGTGGAGACAGACAGCTTCTCTGTCGGTAGGCCCTGCATCCATGGATTTAACCAACCGTGGACTGAAATGCCGAGGCACGTGGGTAGGAGACTGCACAGGACCTGTACAGATGCCCTTATCATGACTCCCTAAGGAGTAAAATGTAGCAACTGCTTCTATGACTTTTACTTGTATTAGGAACTCCAAGTCACCTCTAGACTGGAGTATCCAGGAATACACGTATAGGCTGCACACAAATGAGCCATCTGCAAAGGGACCTGAGCATGGGCAGATCCCAGTATCTAAAGGCTGTCTTTGAACCAGTCACCAATGGGAGACTGAAGGAAAACTGGACATTCTTCCACTACTTGATTTTTTTATAAGGCATGAGAATAAACACACACACACACACACACACACACACACACCACACACAATGTCCTTAAAAGTGCACTGTCAGAAGATTTAAAAATAAAGACATCAAGGGTTGGTGGCTTATTTGATAGCAATGGCTAAGTGAACGCAAAAGGCATGTGTCTTTATAGAGCCAAGATCTTCGGTTGGTGAAGAAGTCACACGTGCCTCAAGGAAGTCCAGCACGATCAGCAATTCCTTTAGCAATGGTGCAGGCCTGCAGACACCATGCCCAAGCAGACCTGCCCCCACTTCCTTATTTAGATTGTCATGTTTCTGAGCAGGAGTCAGATGGACCCCAAGGACATCAAATTACCCAGAGACAGCTTCGAGTCTGTCACAGAGACAAACTCAGCCCACACCTGTCCTCTGGTCCACCCCTCACTGAGATCAAGGTCTCACCCTCCCATCCATCTAACCTCCATCCATACATAATTAACAGTGACAACTTCCTCTGGGCTCCAGTTGCCAAGAAGCAGCTGAGTGACCAGCCTTCTCTCTCTGTATCCTGGTTGCCCCCAATTTACAGGGAAGGAAGCAAGGTGTCATTAAAGAGAATAAGGAAACATGGACCTAGCTAGGCCTGTCTGCTTCCAAGCTCTGGGTAAAGCATTCAGATTAGGTCAAGTGTTTAAGTCAAAGCTCTCCATCATTACAGCAGGGCACCCAATAGGCTCCAGTAGCCCCTACACTCCAATTCCTGCAATTCCATCCTCAAGGCTGACAGGATACAGCCAGCAGTCCTGAGGAGCTTTCCTTAACCTCCCCCTCCCCCCTACACACACACACACACACACACAAACAAGATCAAAGACTCTATGAGACACTGAGACCTGAGTTCAAATACCACCTGTGATGGTTTGTACATACAGAGCCCAGGGAGTTACTGGCACTATTACAGGGTGTGGCCCTGTTAGAGTAGGTGTAGTCTTTTTGTTTGGTTGGTTTTGTTTTTTTTTTTTTTTTTTTTCCAGACAGGGTTTCTCTGTGTAGCTCTGGAACTCACTCTGTAGACCAGGCTGGCCTCGAACTCAGAAATCCACCTACATCTGCCTCCCAAGTGCTGGGATTAAAGGCGTGCGCCACCACGTCTGGCGGTGTAGTCTTGTTAGAGTGTCACTGTGGGCATGGGATTTAAGAGACTCATTTTAACTGCCTGGAAACCAGTACTCTGATAGCAACCTTCAGATGAAAGCTCCTCCTATACCATGCCTGCCTGGATGCTGCCATGCTCCCACCTTGATGATAATGGACTGAACCTCCGAACCTGTAAGCCGGCCCCAATTAAATGTTGTCTTTTATAGGACTTGCCTTGGTCATGGTATCTGTTCACAGGAGTAAAACCCTAACTAAGACACCATCTCAGCCTAGGATAGGAGCTGACATAGCCTGGTGACCTCTCTGTCCCATTGACAAAACCCTTCCAACTTGTCCCTTGGTTTTGTCATAGCTCTGTCATCTCCTAACTCACGCACAACGGGAGCAGCTGGGGCTTGTGAAGCACAGCTCTGCTCCACTCCCAGCCCTGTGCTCAGGCCTTTCCCATAGGAAGCACGTAGGAAATGTGGGTGACTGTTCCACGGAGCTTTCCACAGTAACAGCTGTTTCACAGACTTGGTCACGTGGCTCCTCGTGCATATGCAACAAGATCTAATGAGCATGCCAATAAATTAAGAGGAGCTGGCAGGTGAGCTGCTTGGACCTGGGGTACACTCTCATGCCACATTTGTCCCGTGGATGCCAGCTTCAGGATCAACTACTTTCAAGATACCCACACTCTAGGAACACCAGCCCACGGGGTGGAGAGAGACCAGACCTGGCTTTGTATTCTGCTTCTGAGCCTACATTTTAGGAAAGATACTCATCATATCCGGACCATCAATCCCCTTGTGAGGTGTGGATTGCAAAACTGACAAAGAATGCATATTGATCAGCCCCATGGAGAAGCTGACCCTGTGCTCTTCAGGTTTGCTGGGAGAGTCACCCATCCAAGGCTACCACCATCCACCTATCCAAGGCCACCAGGGCCAAGACTAGGTGCTTGCCAACTAGTGGCATACTTTCTGGTCATGTGTGGTTAGGACAACCATCATGAACTTGTTACGCCCTGTTCACATCTTGAGATCATTTACCCTGCAGGTTAAGACCCTACCTCCGCCCTGAAAGAACTCATGGGCAGTGCCCCCAAGACACTGGCTGTCCACAAGAGAAAATTGTGGAGGTTGGCCTCCCACAAAGGCCACAGGGGCAGATCTAGGAGGGTCTCGAAATCCTAATGCTTGCTGGAATTGACAAGCTATGGCCCAGCCTGATTATCTTGAAAGTGGGAGTCACTTTCTATTGGGGGGGGGGGGTAGCAGGAAACATAAATTAACCACTGTGGGTGTCATGAGACTGCCTGCAGACCTCTCTCTATCTATGGGGCAGAATCATCAGGCAGAACACCTGGGGCACCCTGCAACCTGGGCCACAACACCACATCCATCCTGAATAGCCACCCCATACCAACTCTTGAGGAAAATGCCACCACCCCCAAACTCAACAGTTCTCCTTTACACAGAAAATGTTTATGTAAGCCTTATGGAAAGCTAGGGAAGGGCTGGAGAGATGGGTCAGTGGTTAAGAGCACTGACTGCTCTTCCGAAGGTCCTGAGTTCAATTCCCAGCAACCACATGGTGGCTCACAACCATCCGTAATGAGATCTGATGCCCTCTTCTGGTGCATCTGAAGACAGCTACAGTGTACTTACATGTAATAAATAAATAAATCTTTAAAAAAATAACATCAAAAACTAGGGGAACCTGAAAATTGAAGATTCACCAAGTAGAAGGGATAGATATTCAAAATGGACAGAAAAAGTGGGGGGACTCTCCTCCATCCCAGGAGGAAGCCCCAGCATCCCCAACAGAGTCCCCACCCCAGGGGGCCCTGGGAAGTAAACAGGTTCAGGCTGGGATAGGCCATTCTTGATCCTGGTGGTGGAAGACAGGCCCCTCCCCTGTGGGTTCCAGATGTGAGCCCCTGACAGGCCTTCATGGCTTGAACCGAACAGGAAATACTTTTCCAAAGCCAAAAGAATGTAATCTCTGCAGCGTAACACTAAATGGTTTTATTAAAAAGGCATACAGCTGAAATACCTCACTGCAGACTGTAAAGAAGTTGAAATTCCTGGATAAAGCCCGGGCTTATGGATCCACTTGAGCACATGCTGGCAGTATCACCCGGAAAAACAAAAATAATGGTACACCTCAGAGTGTTTTTCCACAGAAAATATGGAGAAGGCTTGACGTTCCCTGAGCAAAGCCTGAGTTCAGAGAGCTGCTCAGACTCTTGTCACCCACAACCCAGCAAGGCAGCCGTCACTCAATCCAGCACAGAAACGCACGGTCCTTGGACCATGAACAGCAAGGCTAGTTAACACAGACGTCAGTGGGCTCAACGCATGGACTCAGTGCGCCGTTTGCACAAGACGCTCTCCCCATACTCCCTTATCAAAAAGAGCAGGGAAACACTTTCATTTTTGGCAAAGCACCATTTTTCTAAGATGAGACTATTATCCTGAGACACACCAAGGAAATATTTCAAATTTTACTAATCCTGGTCTTACAAACTTGGCTTTATTGAAAGGCACTACCTGGCAATAACTATGAGGCATTATGTCATTGGAAAAGCTGGCTGTAGTCACTCAGGATTTTCTTTCTCTTCTCTTTTTTTTTTTAGTCATGTGGGTTGTTGTTCTTCAATTACAGTAAAAAGGATTCTTGCTCCAGATAATGTGGAAAAAACAAAGGACACAAAACTAGACTCCGTTCCACCATCAAAAGGAACCTAAGCGGGTGACACAGATTGAACATGTTTTTTTTAATTTTTTGTTTGTTTGGTTGGTTTTTGGTTTTTGGTTTTTGGGGTGTGTGTTTGTTTGGTTGGTTGGTTGGTTTTTTGAGACAGGGTTTCTCTGTATAGCCCTGGCTGTCCTGAAACTCACTTTGTAGACCAGGCTGGCCTCGAACTCAGAAATCCGCCTACCTCTGCCTCCCAAGTGCTGGGATTAAAGGCGTGCGCCACCACCGCCCGGCTGAACATTTTTTTCTTGTGTATTTTTTTTTTCGGTATCTTTCTTCATGCAAGTGGCTTTTTCATTGTTTCTGTTCACAAGTGAATTTTCTTCTAAAGTGAAATTATTCTAGAATCTTTATTAGAGAAGAACCTACTACAAGAAAGTAAAAGACCGATTCTGGGCTCCGCAGAGAGTTAAAGACTAGTTTCTCATCAGACATGGGCGGACAGCAGAAAACTCTAGAAGCATGCAGCAAGACAGCTTTGTGTGCTGTGATGGTTTGTATAGGCTTGGCCCAGGGGGCGGCACTATTTGGAGGTTTGACTTTGCCAGAGTAGGTGTGTCACTGTGGGCGTGGGCTTTAAGACCCTCATCCTAGCTGCCTGGAAGTCAGTATTCCCGCTAGCAGCCTTCACATGAAGATGGAGAACTCTCAGCTCCTCCTGCACCATGCCTGCCTGGACGCTGCCATGTTCCTGCCTTGATGATAATGGACTGAATCTCTGAACCTGTAAGCCAGCCCCAATTAAATGTTGTTCTTTATAAGTGGTGTCTGTTCACAGCAGTAAAACCCTACCTAAGGCGTGTGCTCTGCAAACACACTAAAGGACATCCCTGAAACATCTAAATGTCTCAAAATCCAAAAGCCGCCTCGTCAGCAGGTTCCCTGGCTTGACCAGAGGCGCCTGTGGTTCAACACCATACAGTCCACAGGGCTGCGTCTGTAAAGTGAATGAGATTTAAAAAAATAAATTCACAAATGCACACCTCAAGCCTCCAAAGAACCCATTAAAGGATGCCTTGCTGGAGCCGGAGAGATGACTGAGCCTACATGTCCACAGGACCTGAGCTCAGTACTCAGCACCTACCTGAGCTCAGTACCCAGCATCCACCTGAGCTCAGTACCCAGCACCTACCTGTAGGCTCACAACTACTCTGTAACTCCAGTTCCAGGAGAGCCAACATGCTCTTCTGGCCTCCAGAGAGACCAGTCAACTTGCAGAGGGTGCATAGATATACATGTACGTTGAACACACACGTACACTTCAAATAAAAATAAATAAATTCTTAAAAGGGGAGGAGGGTGCTTAGCAGTGGCTCATGCTTTTAACCCCAGCACTCAGGAGGCAGAGGCAGGCGGATCTCTGAGTTTGAGGCCAGCCTGGTCTACAAAGCAGGAGTTCTAGGACAGCCAGTGCTACACAAAGAAAAACCTGTTTAGGGGGAGGGGGGATGTCAGGAGGGCCTAAAACATCCTGTAACATCTTCCACCATAGCCAGAAACTGGAAACAACCTAGATGTCCCTTAGATGATGAATGGATAACAAAAACACAATTCATTTATACAATGGAATACAACTTGGATATTAAAACTAGGGACATTGTGAAATTTGCAGGCCGATGGATAGAACTTGAGAATACCATCCTGAGTGCGGTAACCCAGACCCAAAAGAACATGCATGGTATGCACTCACTAATAAGTGGATATTAGCCATAAAATACAGGATACCCATGCTATAATCAACACACCCAAAGGAGGGACCAAGGGAGGATGGCTGAATCTTTCTCAGAAAGGGAAATAACATTTAAAAAAGAGAAAAAACTGGCAAGATGGCTCATTGCATCTTGCTCTAAGCACTTGCCAGGAAGTCTCAGACAACCCCAGCAATCTCAGGCCCCCGTGGAAGAACCGGAGAACCAGCTTTTGCCAGTTGTCCCCTGGCCTCCATGGTGCACTGTGCCATACAAGTGCACACACACACACACACATACACACACACACACACACACACACACACACGCACACACACACACACATCACAAATGTTAGGGTTTTGATTTTTATTTTGTTTTGTTTTGGTTTTTGTTTTGTTTTGTTTTTCAAGACAGGGTTTCTCTGTGTAGCTCTGGCTGTCCTGGAACTCACTCTGTAGACCAGGCTGGCCTCGAACTCAGAAATCTGCCTGCCTCTGTCTCCCAAGTGCTGGGATTAAAGGCATGTACCACCACTCCCAGCTTGTTTTTGATTTTTAAGAAAAAAGAAAAACTGAAAACTCACCCACCAGGAAATCATGAAGTTAGCACTCTGCACTCCTCAGACATGTCAAGACTGAAAGTCTTCATGCACATTCCCAACTCTTTCCTGGTCTATAACTCCATTTTCCCTGATGCTTGTTGTGAATTGCTAGCTCTGCAGATATGCTTGGGATAAGCTAGTGAGAGACACAAGGGAGGATTCTGGTGCCAGCCTTGTTTAGGGAAGGTGACCCACCGTGCTCTGAGCCCATGCCTGGGAGTCCCATCAGCAGCCAAATACTTTTAGAAACTTTGTAGCAGGCCAGGCAGTAGTGGCACATGCCTTTAATCCCAATACTCAGGAGGCAGAAATAGGCAGAGCTCTATGAGTTTGAGAAAGGTGGAGTTCCTGGCCAGCTACAATGAAACCCTGTCTCAAAAGCAAAAAACAAACAAACAAATGAAGAGGAGGAAGAAGAGGAAGGAAGGAAGGAAGGAAGGAAGGAAGGAAGGAAGGAAGGAAGGAAGGAAGGAAGGAAGGATCTCATGATTAATATTGGAAGGATGAGAGAAAGGAAATTTTGCAGCATTCAGATTTATATCCCAAACTTAGCTAACAAGGGACTCTGGTCCTAGGGTGCCATTTGCCAGATGACAGAACATACCTTGGAGAACAGTGTTTGAAAAATATTCGAGAGAGGAAGGGTCCATCCCTATTAGAGGTGGCAAACAGGCAAGAGTCTGAGTCGAGAGTTAGACCACGAAGAACCTGCCACCAGAAAAGGCATCCGTCGATGGTGTGACAGTGCGTCTCTTTCCAATAAAGTAGAGAACAGAAGGTGAGGCCAATAAACACTTGGATATTTTTGTTGTTTTTTGAAAAGCATCTGATTGCCAAAATATTCTTAGCAAAGTTCTTTTTTTTTTTTAAGTTGGAAGACAGAATGTAGAATATGTTAGAATTTTTTGAGCAGATGAGCAAAATTGTCAAGGAGGAGCTGTGGAAGGTCTGCAGGTGGCTGGCAGTGGGTTTTATTCCCTGGTGATTGACAGGCTGCCTGTTGCTCTGTTATCTCATGATTAATATTGGCCAACTTGCAACTTGTCAGTGCCTCGACTGAGAACAATCACTTGTCCCTCATCTAAGAGGGTAAAACATGCAGATGATTTTATGTGACCCTCACACAAACGTTTACATAGTCCTGGTTTTTGTTTTGTAATGAAATCAGCAATATATAAGCCACCTTGGTGACAGGAAAGAGTTACCTGTGGTGAGCTCTCATTAGTAGTAGCTAATACAATACGATGAAGCAAGGGTTTGAACAACTTCATTATGAGTGTTGGTTATATAAATACAGGGTTTCTAATTCTCTTGCAGATAACTTTAGAAACTTAGCCATTGTCAGAATCTGCTAAATCTTCCTACCTTGCAGTGATAGTTCTGGTATAAGAATGTTTCAGCTCCTAATTGCTCTGTGTGTGTGTGTGTGTGTGTGTGTGTGTGTGTGTGTGTTGTGTGTAAGGGAGGGAAGGAGGGAGAGCGCATTCTAAGCTTCATATTTGTGCCATGGCATACATACATGCACTGTCCCAAATAGATACAATACAGGGGTGCAGGGAAGGGGAGCATCTGTCTTGTCCTGTGTGTATGACAAAGCCCCTCTCCCTTTCCAGTAAAGCTCAGTTATTACATGCTGTAAGTACACGTTTCTGGGGTGCATGCTTAGCTGCCTGGGGAGGATATTGGATGTCCTGCTCTATCAGTCTTCGCTCTATTCCAGCCTCTCGCTGGCTCTGAAGCTAGGCAGATGGACAGCAATCATTCAACATGATACCTGTTTGCACCCTACAGTGCTGAGATTACAGGCGTGTGCACAACCACATTCAGCTTTCACACGGGTACAGGGGTGTGCTTCAGATCTGCATGATACCGGTGCAGCAAGCGCTCTTCCCTGTAAGCCCTCTCTCCAGCCTCTAACTGGTTTTAATATGAAGGTCTTTAAGTCTTATAACCTGAATATCAATGCAAATGAGCAGGTAAAACCATTTTTCCCCTGAATCATTCAAAAATATCTGAGAAGAGCCAGCAAGGGGACCGAGCAGGTAAAAATGCTTGCTGGCTGAGAGTGCCTGGTGACCAGAGTTCAAGTCCTGGATCTAACTCTCAAAAGTTGTCCTCTGACCTTCACATATGTGTCCTGGCATGTGCACACTGCCATTTACAAACACACATAATACATACACATAAAAAATAAACTTTTGGGCTGAAGAGATGGCTCAGTGGTTAAGAGCACCGAATGCTCTTCCAAAGGTCCTGAGTTCAAATCCCAGCAACCACGTGGTGGCTCACAACCATCCGTAATGAGATCTGACGCCCTCTTCTGGTGCGTCTGAAGACAGCTACAGTGTACTTAGATACAATAATAAATAAATTTTTAAAAATAAATAAATAAATAAACTCAGCTATTAAAAACAATGAATTTATAAAATTCTTAGGTAAATGAATGGACTTATAAAGCATCATCCTGAGTGAGGTAACCCAATCAAAAAAAAGCACACATGACATGCTCTCTCTGACAAGTGGATATTAGCCCAGAAGCTCAGAATACCCAAGTTACAGTTCACAAACCACATGAAACTCAAGAAGAAGGAAGACCAAAGTGTGGATACTTTGATCCTTCTTAGAAGGGGAAACAAAATACCCAAGAAAGGAGTTACAGAGACAAAGTGTGGAGCAGAGACTGAAAGAATGGCCTTTCAGAGACTGCCCCACCTGGGGATCCATCCCATATACAATCACCAAACCCAGACACTTTTATGGATGCCAACAAGTGCTTACTGACAGAAACCTGTTATAGCTGTCTCTGGAGAAGCTCCACCAGAGGCTCTGACAAATACAGAGGTGGATCCTGACAGAGTACCATTGGACTGAGCACAGGGTCCCCAGTGAAGGAGTTATATGTATGCATATACACACACAACCTCCCTACATATATATATATATATATATATATATATATATATATATATATATGGGGGGTTATGTGTGTATATATACATACATATATATGGTAGAGAATAAAGTTTATTTAGGGCATGGGAAGTGGAATTGGGAAGAGAGTAGAGATAGAGAGAAAGGAGAGAGACAAGAGGAGTAGAGGCTTGCTGAGACCGTGTGGAGAGAGGGGGGAGCGGAATAGGGGGAGAAAGGACAGAGAGGAAGAGGGTAAGAGGGAAAGAGAGTAAGAGAGCCAGAGAGTAAGAGCAGAAAACCTGAGTCAAAACCTGTTAACATTCTGCGTTTAATCACCAAAAACATGAAAATACCCTAGTATCCTGAAGCCAGGGAAGGAGCCCTGTGGTAGAACAATTGCCCAGCGTGGAACTAGACCCACAATAACACCCAGGACCCAAAGGACAAAAAAAAAAAAAAAAAAAAAAAAAAAAAACCCTCTCACCGCTGTGATGCACTCGTTGTATGCCAGTGGATGACAGTTCTCAGACCCATCCAAACATCAGGGCTGTCTATTGACTTCACAAACTTCTATACACAAACCACATCCTGTTACATTTTGAACAACAACACTTCTGAAGAGGAACACATGGGTTTCTAGCCCCCATGTGAGCTTCGTGAAGAGCAAGTGGGTAGAAAGGAAGGCACCCAGAATCTCAGTGACGAAGCCGGGTTGTGGACTCAGATGCAGCCCCACTGCTCAAGAACTCGGCTCATCCTTCTGATGTGCAGCACCCCCTATGCCCCCCCCAGAATAGGCGGAGTTTGTATTAATTAGTCAGGGTTCCCTAGAGTCACAAAACTTCCTGGAATGACTTAAAGTCTGCAGCCAATGGGCAGCTGTGAATAGGAAGTCCAGGAATCTAGTAGTCACTCAGTCCCACGAAGCTAGGTGTCTCAGCTGGTCTTCTGTATGAGCTGGCACCCTGAAGAAGGTTCCAACAGATGTGCTGGCACGTAAGTGCAAACTGGAGAATAAACCCTTCCTTCTTCCATTGTCCTTCTGTGGGCCTACAGCAGAAGGTATGGCCCAAATTAAAGATGTGTACCACCATGCCTGGACCTAAGCTTTTTTTTTTTTTTTTTTTTTACTTTTAACATACTCTGTTCCTGGCTGACCTTGAACTCAGAGATCTGCTTGCCTCTGTCTCCTGGAATTAAAGGCGTGCACCACCTTGTCTGGGCCTAGCCCATCATGGCCACTATACCTCAAGATCTGGATCAAAGGACTGGGTCTTCCAGTCTCAAGATCTAGATCACAGATGTGCCCTCTGTTTCTGGATTGTAGCTCATTCCAGGTGGAGTTGACAACCAGGAATAGCCATCACAGAGTTCAACAGACTCCTCTGACCTGAGAGGATTTGCTGAGGGGAAACATCTGCTTCTCAACAACTGGAAGCACACCCCGGTAACTGCCTTTTACAGAGTGCTAGACTTGTGTGTCTAAATTAAGGCTGAGAAGTACAGGGAGCAGAATGCTGATGCTTGCATGGAGCTGGGTCCCACCTCAGGGTTACTGTGATGGAGTAGAAAAGAAACATGATATTTTGTGTTTTTTTGAATAAACAATGTTTCTAAAGTAAGAGAGGATGGGGGAGGTGTAGTGGTGTGTTTTTCACGTGAAAGTCCACGGTGAAACCTCACACTCGCAGAGGTAGCCAGTTTCCAAAGGACTTTTACACGTACAACTTGTGTGAATGTCTATCGACCCCACAGAGTCAATAAAACATAGTGCACTGACCGTTTGTCCAGTGAGGGAACAGAGATTCAAAGGTTAATTAGTAATGGAGTTAAAACTCAAATCTACGCCTTTAATCCCAGCACTTGGGAGGCAGAGGCAGCCTGATCTACAAAGTGAGTTCCAGAACAGCCAAGGCTATACAGAGAAACCCTGTCTCAAATCAAAAAAAAAAAAAAAAATATCCAGACCTTGAGATTTCCTGCAGAGCTCTGATGACTCACCTCCCGCTAATTTATTTTAAGGCTTTTTAATTTGTGGGTATTAAGTATTTGCCTACAGCTATGCCTGTGGGCCAGGTGTATACCTGATGTCCACAGAGGCCAGAAGAGAGCAGGAGAGCCGCTGGAACTTGGGTTACAGATAGTTATGAGTCAAGCAAGCTGCTAGGAGTCAAACCCAGGCCCTCTGCATCTGCACTGGTTAGTCTAAACAGCCGAGCCAGCTCGCCAGGTCTCCCTACTAATTAATATTGAATCAACCACTCACTTTAAATGTCAGTCGAGTGTTCATGGCGGCCCTAGTTCTGAGGATGCTGAACTTGCAAACTATTCATAGAAACACTGGTCACAAAAGACCAAAGCAAAAGGCAACTCCAGCGTCCACTGGCAGAGGAGAGATGTGTTCTACACACAGCGTGGGATGTAGTTCAGTTTTAAAAGGGAAGGGAATTTAGCGGCAACTGACGTGAACAGAACTTGAGGCCACCACACTGAGGGCAATAAGCCAGTCATAAAAGAAGTAGGTATATTCTACTTCCATTTTCATGTGCTACCTACAATAGGCAAGTTCTTCAGCTACACTGTAGCTGTCTTCAGACACACCAGAAGAGGGCATCAGATCTCATTACAGATGGTTGTGAGCCACCATCTGTTGCTGGGATTTGAACTCAGGACCTCTGGAAGAACAGTCAGTGCTCTTAACCACTGAGACATCTCTCCAGCCCATAAATGAACTTTTAAAAATACTATCACCAGGCATGGCCTTCAATCCCAGCAATCAGGAGGCAGAGGCAGCTTGGGCTACAGAATGAGTTCTAGGCCAGGCAGGGCTTATTACACAGAGAAACATTGTGGCAGGCGGGGAAGGGGGTTGGACAGAGAATCTGGCCTCTGCCTTCAAGTTTAGTTTTTAATGGAAATCACAATACATCTCCATAATTATTTCAGATAGTTTCATTATTTCATAGGTTACCATTTGGCCATATACAGTTGTGTGACCTTAAGCACATCTGTACCACTCTGCCGGCCTCCCTACTTCTCCAACACTCTCAGACTGAAAGAGCACCCTCCACATTCCGGATTCTAGCATTTCTCCAGCACCCTGCAGCCAGTACGCGCCCCAACTCCGGAGCTAAGACTGTTAAGGTACAGTCATCTGAGTGGGACCACCCGACCTTTGCCTTTGCAGCTGACTCGTTTCATTAAGCACACTGTCTTCAGAGTTCATCCCTGTTGTAGCTGCACGTCTTCATTCGCAGGCCAATCAAGTCCTTTGTTGAGAACATTTTGTCACAAAGAGCACTTCAGTTGGTCTCCATCTCTTACATATAAAACATGTTACTTGGCGGTACAAACACTGTCCAAGTTCCTGCTTGGAGTCCTCTGCTCTGTACATCCAGAAGAGGAATTCCTGGACCATATGGTAATTCTGTTTAATTATTTTCAAAACTTCCATACCACTTTTTTTCCTCCCTTCCTTTCTTCCTCTCTGGAGCAGTAATGAAGACTGAAACCCAGGTCTCAGGCATATTGGACAAGCACTGTACCACAGAACTACAGTGCCTACCCTCTCCACACCAGGCTGTAATATTTTTACACTCCTGTCAACAAGGCACACCACAGAACTATAGCACCTACCCTCTCCACACCAGGCTGTAATATTTTACACTCCTGTCAATAAGACACAAGAATTCCAGTTTCGCCGGGTGTGGTGGCACATGCCTTTAATCCCAGCACTTGGGAGGCAGAGGCAAGCAGATTTCTGAGTTGGAGGCCAGCCTGGTCTACAAAGTGAGTTCCAGGACAGCCAGGGCTATACAGAGAAACCCTGTCTCAAAAATTAATTAATTAATTAATTAATTAATTACAGGTTCTCCCCATCCTCAGCTACACTTCTATGTCTGTTTTGTTGATGTTTTATGGCAGCCACCCAGTGGGGTGGAGGGGATAGCGGCCTGTGGTTTCCACTTGTGCTTCCCTGATGGTTGGTAATGTGGAGAGCACCTTTCCCATGCTCACCTGTACATCTTCTTTGGGAAATGTCCTCTCAGGTCCTTTGCCAATATATTCTTAGTATTTGATGTCAACTTTGAGAATTTTGCAAGAACTGGAAAGAGAGAAGTGGATGCGTGGAAGGAATGCTTAATGTTTCATCCAGAACACACTGTGGTAAGTAAGGGACAGAGTCAGAGGCATTTCATAAAGTCCAGGCAAGCACAGAGACAGCTTAGACTAGAGATGGCGGTGAAGGTGACAAGATAGATGACATGTGTGAGCCAGGTTTTGGCATGCTGACGTACTTTAATCCCTCTTTCCAAAAAGGCCAATGAAATTCACCTGGCAGCGTACAATTGTGGCGGCTTCATGAACTAACCCAGGAAGCCTAAGTCAATCATGATTCTAGCATTACCAGAAAGTCAAGGAACATACCAACAGAAAATATGATGTCCAATCCTCTAAAATATTAAATATCTTACTAAGATATTCTAACCAGTATAAGTTAAAAGGCGTGGGAAGCCTTCAGAAGGATACCTTTCACATAGTGCATTGAAAACTGCTCCAAGCTCCATCTTCTTCAGTATTCAGCCACTTGGGTGTTTGGGCTAAAGATAAGGGTTGCCAGCCTCGAGGTCATTGGAATCTGACCTGTAAAACTCCCCAAACTCCTGGGCATGGTGGTGCATATCTTTAATCCTGCCACTCAGGAAGCAATGGCAGAGTGACCTCTATGAATTTGAGGCTTTTCTGATCTATGTAACAAGCTCCAAGCCAGTCGGCGCTACATAATGACACCCTGTTTCAAAACCAAGGTAAACAAACAAAAACCGACCAAGTGAAAAAAAGACTCTGAGCCTACGGTGAAACAAATACCATTGAAGAGGCAGACAGACTGGCACACTGAAACCACAGGCTATAGGAGATGCAGGTATTAAACGTGATCGGGGAAACGCTTCAGTAAGGAACAAAGGGCGGAGACCTTTCAGGTTGCCCAGTAAGAATTTGAGGAGGAAAGGGAAGTAGAATTTCTAAAACGGAACATCTTAGCTGAGTCAGTGACCCAGAACACAGCACAGAGACACAGCTGGTACACTTGGAAAGTAAGTAGAGAGAGACCAAGCACAGAGGTGTGAGATACAGGATGCTGTGAGAGTCTAATTAAAGTTCCAGGAGGAGAAGACAGAGGAAGAATCCAAACGTGAAGAAACCGTAGATGAGTTAATGGAGGTACCTACTCTTAGATTCTGTTTTCTTAACCAATCCCCCACCTAAACACACTAGTCAAACTGCAAAACAGCACACACACACACACACACACACACACACACACACACACAAAACACACACCTGAAAACATCCAGGAAGAAAGGACAGATCTACAGATCTTTCCACTTGGCTGCTGATAAGTGGACAGCTGCCTTCTTCACAAAACTATGGAAGGCAGGAGACAATGGAGTGTCATTTTTAATGAGCTAAATAAAGGTAAATAACATTCATCCTCCTTCTAGCAAAAACAACTTCCAAGATGTCGGATGAAATAAGTATTAGAAACATATCATTCAAGAGTTTGCTGTGAGAAGACCGCTGATATAATTATTTCTTACGCACATTAGTATATAGGTAATTGACCTCTAGAAGAAAAGGCTCGTTGGGAAGCGATGGGGACTGGAAAACAATAATAAACTCGGATAGAGTCTAAGCTGATGTTGACCATATAACCTAAAACATTTTAAGTGGTTAAAGTTTCAAGGGCAGTGTAATAATGGTATGTGTGTTTGGTATTTTTCTCATGGCTGGGACAAACTACTTGACTAAAGAAGTTTCAGGAAGAATTTATTTCAGCTCATAGCCTGAGGACAAGGTCTACCGCAGAGAGGCAGAGAGGAAGGGATAGCGCAAGAACAGCTCCTGTCGGCAGGAGTGAGAGACGGGGGCTGGACACACTGTACCTAAACTCAGCAAAGAGAAAGAGATGGATGCAAGCCACCCGCCACTTTCTGTTTCTCAATCTAAGCCCGCAGTCTGTAGGATGGCACCACCCACACTCGGGGCATGTCTCTTCTCTTCAACTAAGTCTCGCTGGAAACAACACCCTTACAGACTTGCTCAGAGATGTGTATCCTAGGTGATTCTAAATCTAGTAGGGTTGACAATGAACTATCACTGCATATGAGCTGGGGAGGGAACAATAGAGAGAGAACTCCTGAAGGCCCCTAACTCATTCCAGGGGAAGTTAAAATTTGACTTATCGCAGAATAATTAATCAAGTATGAATATTAAAATTTCTAAGTTAGCACTTAAAAAGGAGAGAAACATGGTTATTAAATTTCAAAATAGGAAAGAATGGAAATGGGGCAAGGGTGGAGGGGGGGTGCCATTTAAGATAAAGGAGGGCAAAAGATTTTTAAAAGATGATCTGCCTATTATCATGCTTAAAATTATGATTAAAAGCAGATAGTTATGAACAAATAACTAGAATTAGTTGTATTTTTACACCAAATATTTTTAATATTTTTATCTAATGTTTATGCATTGTGGGGTAACAAAACATGAACAGAGCAACGTCTTCCCTTCTGTGTAGCAGCTTTTTTTTAAGACAGGGTCTCAGCCTGGCTCCAAGCTTGCTATGGAAGTGATTCCCCGCTGGATCACGGAACCTGACCCCAGGGATTGGTGCCTGCTGTGCCAGCTACATCCTACCCCCCACCACCACCTAGCTCCTTTGTCCAAGAGGCTCTATCCAAACGTGAGCATCGCTCATGTAGTACACAAATCACTTGTAGGAAAATGCAAAGGTCAAGTGGACAACAAACCATTATAACACGTGCCCTGAACCTAACATAGCTGTAACAGTCTATACACACCAAAAAGAATCCACCGTGGAGCAGAGTTAACAGAGCACGCATGAGCGGTGGGCTGTCCCGCGTGAGCCACTTTTCTGCGATGGTGAAGACTCTACACCGCTAACTTCTCAAGTACTTAGCAGTGAACGAAATATTCAGACTTCAGAGTTCGTTTCCGCAAAGGCAGTGAAGAAATCAACGAAGCTTTCTCTCCGTTAGTGGAATTTTCAAGTCGTGGTTACAGACTTGGTTTCCAAGAACAACACATTTGTCTTAATTTCAGCAAGTCAAGCTGTCTAGGTGGAGACATGGCGTCCCTCCCTGACAACACACACAGGGCAGAAAGAGCTCAGCCCCATATTGCTCGCTCTGGATACTCAACGCCTAGTGGCTGTCGTGTCTTGAAGGCGCAAACACCTACGGAAGTTTTGGGATGTCCTGAGAACCGACAGGCACCAGTTAAATCTGTTTTCTCTTAAAAGTGGGGCCACAACTTTGGGGTACTGAATGAGTGGGTGCAATGGTCTTAAAGTGAGAGGGTTCTAAAGGCCAGGGAACGGAACAGGAAGAGAAGCGGGGCTGGAAATGGCCTTAAATTCACAAGGCTTTGGGTCCCTTAGAAGACAGACTGCCTGCCCTCTGACCAAGTGCTTCAACTGTAGCCACAAACCCCCTTTTCCTCTACCACAAAGTACATCCATTAATTTTCTACAGTCCTTCGATGCAGAACTTTTCAGGGCTGCGCTACAAATAACACTAGTTGGAGTCAGTTAGCCTTCTGTCCCAGGGCTCAGTCTGATCCCTGGTCACTTGGTCATACACCCCATCCGACTAGTCCGCGTGCGACCAGACACTTAGAAGGGGATTGGGAGCCAAGCCATAATCTAGCCCAAGCATCATGAAATGTCAGTCCTGGTTTAGTGCAGAAATCTAGTGTTTTGTAAGCAAGACCTGGCTATAGCACAGATACCACCACAGTGCACCAAGAATCACAAAAAGGAGGATACACAGAGAAACTCAGCTAGTGGGAGAACTGGCCCTTCTAGGGGGTCAAGGTACCCAGAGCGTGCGTGCGAGCTTGATACACCTGATTGCCAAGCTTCCCTCCCAGCAATCCTTCCTAGATGCAGAGGCATGGAGGGACTCTGCCAACATCTAACAGGGACTGCTGCCTCCAGTCTCTCCAAGGGAGCTCAAGGCACTGAGCAGAAGGACCCACATGGGTTCTCCTTTCTGAGACAAAAGTCTGCTTGAGTAGGGAACAACCTACAACCTTCACAGCCAAGTACATGTTTGCACACCACTCTCCACGTTCGTCCCCTCCCTTTCCTTTCTCACTGGAAACCCCAGTGGGGTGCTCGCTCCAGGACAGCTGTGAGCAAAGCCCCTCTCCAGCCTGTCCTCACTGAGGTCCTGTTTCCCAGACACTGAGATCCCAAACCTGCCAAACCCACATCCCCCTCCAAGGGCACTCAGTCACCATGGACTACAAAAGATCCGAACCAACTAACGGTGGTGTGACTTAAGTTTGTGTTAGCATGAGGTCATCTCTGAAACACCGTTATGAACTGACCCAACCAGCCACAGAGAGTGTCTCTGTCTCTCTGTCTCTGTCTCTGTCTCTCTTGAACTGGAGAGGAGAGTTCCCACTTTCTGAGGAACCCCAATGCTCTGAGTGACACCGCCAGCCCCCAGAAACCTCTGTTTTAATGCCAGTGTTGCCACTTCGTGACCAGGTCCATCTCTGGGCCTCTGTTTCCTCACCAGTAAACGTTCTGTCTGATGTAAAGGTCAGTTACGGTGCTGCCCGGGAAGGGCTCAGGACTATAGCCAACATACAGCATGCTAAAAGCAAGTATGCACAGGCCTGGCTGGTGAGATGGCTCACGGGGTAAAGGCACTTGTCACCAAACCTGGTGACCAGAGTCTGACAAAGCGGGAGGCCTTCACCTGATAATATTCTCCCTTTTCTTGCCTCTGCAAAATGCCTTTCAAACTATAGCTGTGTTTAGAGTTCTGTGACCTGTCCCCTCCCTTCCCCTAGCCCCACTTTGGGGCTCTGCCCATACCAGTACTTTTTGGCATAGCTCTTCAGGGTCTGAAGAGGGCTCGAAACAAATAAGGCCCCACTCACTTCTCCTCCTCGTTCCTTGACCTCTTGTTCCCTTCCATAGAAAGCCGTGCAAACGACCCAAGTTTCTGAACTATTCCCCACCTGCTTGCTAGCTCTGCTATCGGTCAATCCTCTCTGCTTTATGAGCAGCACAAATTTTCAGGAAATCCCACTTTTCAAAAGGCAAAAGAAATGGCTTTCTCTACGCTCACTATTAATATGACACAGGGCCTAGCAGTGAGTTCCCACATACACGGGGCCTCAACTAATCCTTATGAGGCAACACAGCCTCATAAGGCAGTACATAGCTAAGGGAAGAAGTTCAAGGTAAAAAAAAAAAACAAAAACAAAAAAAAAACAAAAAAGGATGGTAACAAGACCAGGCTGTTTCTGGCTTTCTCTTTCCTTTCCACTCTGTTCTAAGCTAAAATGACAGCAACAGATGGTCCAGTGGAACCTAAGAAGGTTTTTGGCATCAGGGAACCAAAAAACATGTAGAGAGAGGGAGGGAGAGGACAGATATTGGGGGGGGGGGAAACGTCAGGATGTAAATTATTGTGGATACCCCGAAATCTCCTTTGGCCGGCACTGCCCCAAACCAAACCTCCTGGAGCAGGGCCCCTCCTGCGAACAGACAGCACAGCTGTGGGAGGAATGTCCTTCCTCGGCTTTCAGCGGTGAAGCTTAAGTAGAGGTTGGCAAGTCACCTTACCTGAAAGCATTATTTTTTTTTTCCTCTCATGCTTTTCTACTAAAAAGAAAGGGATTCCCCAGTAGATGAGATTTGCTCAAGCTGTTTCTGGAAACAGCTATCAAAGCTCAGGCAACAGTTCAACTATGCAAGACTGCAAACCCATTAGGATCTCACACATGTGGAAATGATAAATGGGAGACTGCTGTGTGTCATCTGAGCCATCGGTGGCCATCAAAACCACAGCAAAGGTCGAAGCGCATACAGGGAAAAGCCATAAACTGTCTCAGGCCAACAATTCTTTAAAAGAAGATGAAATTACTATTCCTTCTTTCCCATCAAATGGGTCTGGGAGGGGAAGCTCTCTGAAGTAAAGATAGGGAAGCCCCCCCCCCCTCACTCTAGGGGAGGGGAAGGAGACCGCTAGTAGAGATGGGAGTGTCATGAGAGACTGCCCTGCTTAATAAGCCCTAGGGGGCTTCTCCTGTTTTGTAGATGAGGAAGATCAAAAAAGCAAGACTTTTCCCCCTTTTATTCCAGTTTTCCAGCGTGTAAACTGGAAACAGCACTCGCTATCCAAGCTTTTAACACTAACTTTCTAGAAAAGAAAAAAAAAACGCACAAGACTAAAACAAAAGAGAACTAGCTCCCTTTCCAAAATTAAAGACGAGCCTTTTCTTAACCTCTAGATCAACTAAATCCTTACTAATCCATATAATTAGCTAGTGGCTACATTCTCTCCTTATCTCACGCACCTGAAAATAGGAGAAAAACAACTCAATTGCAACGTTTAAAGTAGGTCATAAGGGCGAGTGGCTACCTGCTGGCCTCCGAATGCTGCGCCCCTGCCATGGTTTACTTTACTGTAGGTGGGCTGTGTGCAGTGTGACTGACTACCCGTGCGACACAGCCAGCCACCTGTGACCAGGATACCTAGCCAAAGGCCTGAAATGGCATCCCCTAAAACCTCAGAGGTGGCCGGCTCAAGAAAGTGTCTTCAAATCCTGAAACTGGGCGGAAAGAGGCATGTAGGTTGTGTGCCTGTGAAAGAGTAGTACGTAACCAAAGACAAAATAGAGTCCCTTGTGTCAGGGGGGAAAGTGAATCTTTAAAAGTACCGATGGCTCTAGGTACGGGGGCAAGCCTTTCCTGGAACAATCACAGAATAGCCAAG
>LR749512.1:3925780-4045780 GCA_902729485.2 Mus minutoides | reverse complement strand
CCCCTACTGTTCTTTGAATGCATGTATTTGCCAACTGCTATAGCTCACTGCCAAGAGTTTGTGGGTTAGTTGATGGATTGAGATGCAGCTCACTGCCAAGTGTTTGTGGTAANTGTGCCAGGATGACGGGCACACACCTCCACGCCTGGACCCGCCCCTGTGCCAGGATGACCGGCACACACCTCCACGCCTGGACCCGCCCCTGTGCCAGGATGACGGGCACACACCTCCACGCCTGGACCCGCCCCTGTGCCAGGATGACGGGCACACACCTCCACGCCTGGAATTCTTATGTGGTTACTGAGGATTGAACTTGGGTCCTCATGCTTCTCAGATAAGCACTTTACTGACCAAGCTATGTCCCCAGGCTCCTAAGTCACTTAATCGTTAGGCCCCAGAACCCTAACCAGGACAGCAAGGCAATGCGGAAAAGACAGACACAAGGACACACAGAAAGGCCGGGATTGGGCGGACTGGGCTCGCTGTTGGAGAAGGGACAGCATCATGGAAGCTCAACTTATTTATTATATGCAATGTACAGGGAGGCTTAAGTAGTGCATACAGCTGAATCCAGGAGACAGGTTTAGCAGAACTGTGTAGGCACAGTCTCTGTAGGAGAGCAGTCTTCAGGCTCATCCAAGGACAAGAAAAGCTATGCTGGACATTTTCTGCACACACTATCAACATCCACCGGGGAGCAGAGGAAGCCTTTCCCCTTCCCCTGAGCTTCCCCCTAGGAAGGCTTTGCCATCCCTCTTAGCCTTATATATTTTGTTTTTCTAGACAGGGTTTCTCTGTGTAGCCCTGGCTGTCCTGGGAACTCACTCTGTAGACCAGGCTTGCCTCGAACTCAGAAATCCACCTGCCTCTGCCTCCCAAGTGCTGGGATTAAAGGAGTGCACCACCATTGCCTGGCTGCACTATTTATAACTGGGATTTTTCATTTAATATTTCTGGGGCCACTAGAAACCATAGGTAACTAGAGCAAAATTGTTTACAAAGAGGTACAATGTACTCAGCTTACTGAAAATTTATCTCAGTGCTTTATACCCTAAGTTTCCCATTAGAGAAATATTGAATTCTAGCGGATTTCATCTAGTTCAGCCCATAGCCCCCATTCATCCAACCATCTACTTTTATACAGCCCAAGACCCCAAAATAGTCTCTACATTATTTGTCAATAGTTAAAAAAAAAACATAGCAAAAAAAAACTATTTCACGACATGTCAATATTATAGGAAATTTTAAATTCAGCACCCATAATCATGGGAGAGGGGCCAGAGCTGATTAACATAGCATCTACACCACATGGCCCACTGCAGCAGGACCTACTGGAGACCTACACCAGAGGCCATATGCTACACAAAGCTAGAAGCACTTCCTGCCCATCCCTTTATAGAAACTTTATAGCTACCCACCCTTGGGGTACAAGGGAGTAGGAGAGATGACTCTCAAATATGAGGTGACGTTTTTTTGGAGAATCAGTTAGTGCTTTGACAAGAAGCAATTTAGCTATGGGTTGTGTGATTGACAGTAGCCATAAGCGGAGAGCCTGAGAGCAGACATGGCCGACGTAGGGGAGGGCTGCGTTAGCATTCTTCTTCAAACAATCGCTGCTTCTTGATGATTGATTTCGTTTTCCTCCCCCTGCAGGAATTTGGTCAGTTTGATGAAATTTCATTGATGTCAACTATCCAGCTGTCTGTGCCTCGCCAAAAGAGCAGTTTGCCTCCAAGACAATAAACAAGCCCGTGTGATCCTTACTCTTCCTTAAGCAGGAAGTCACCACTCAACAGGAAGGAATTTAAAACCAATCCCACAAAATTTCGTGTTTGGTATAAAATGTGAAATATTTGCAGTCTGGGGATATTGTCATCTCAGAGGTCCCCAGTGGGAACACATGGCTGCTTTCCGGTTCAATGAGAGGGTCACACCTTGCCCTTGAGTCGAATATACTTGCCACCATTCCCCTCTGGGGAATGTCTTGTAAGGAAGATTGCCAAGCTTTCTGTTAAATCAAACCTCTCCCCTCGTTGCCTTACACATTCTCAGGCTTACTGTATTTCATCAGCCTAAAGGCAGGGTTTGACATCAGCAATTGTTCGAAAACATTTGCTTTTACAGTGGAAAAAAAAAAAAAGAAATGAAAGAGCAGATCCCGGACCTGAAAATCCATGCCTCTCTGAGCCGTTTTTCTTCTTAGGGAAAGATGGCGGGCTTTCTGTTGTTTGTTTGTTTGCAGGTCAGGATGAATGCAGTAGTCCATGCATTGTTGTGACTAACGAAAACATTTTATATCAGTTAGAGACTTTTTAAAACTTCGTTACAAAGTTAGAGAAAACATTAGGGCAGAAGAAAAATGAATGCACTTTGGGAAAGTAGAAAAGCCTGGCTGCATGCCAGTAAAAGGGAAAATAAAAACTGGCCTGAGTCAAATCCAAATCCAAGCAAACCGAACAACCAAACAAAAGTAATACCCTCCCGGCGTGGCAGCACATACCCATAATCCCAGATTGTCTATGAGCGGTGAAACAGAAGTATCACGTAAGCCCAAGAGTTTGGGGCTAGCTTGTGCAACACATCAAGACCTTTTCTGAATAATAATAATGATAATAACAATAGCAGCTGCAAGAGATTATAGCTCCGTTATCAAAAGAGTAGAGTAGTTTTGTTCACAACTGACACACTGCGCTTAAGGGACTGCTTTCTCTCAGCATAGTAAGCATTCCTAAACAGGGTTACAGGACACTGTGACATGTGTTCATTTTATTTGAGACAGGGTTTCTCTGTGTAGCCCTGGCTCCCCTGGAACTTTTTCTGTAGACTAGACTGGCCTCGAACTCTCAAAGATCTGCCTGCCTCTGCCTCCTGAGCACTGGGGGCCTCCGCAATACCAGCAACCACCTTTGCAAACAGGGACGTTGTTTCTGTCATCTGCTTTAACTGTGGCAGGGAAGGAGCAAACCCCTCCTAACAGAAATAGGAAAAGGTCACCAACCAGGGAGAGACAGCTCAGTACAGGGAGTGGGACAAATGTCTACAAATGCCCACAGGAACGTGAGAAACTAGGACCAAGACACCCCCTCTTTCCCACCCCACCTGCAGCCAGGCCCAGTACAAAGCCCCCTGAGTTCCTCTAGAATCTAGTCGGGGTCTCAGCCTTCGGGGGTGGGGTGGATGGAGGGTGAGGAGTGGTAGAGCTGGCTTTCACCTGTTCCTGGGTAACAAAAAAAGCCAGGACCCCACCTCCAGGCCCAATTAAAGGGAATGTCTCACACACAAGGCCAATTAAGTAGTTAAAAACTACTTGGGCTCATCAGATCACCCACCGCTTCTTTCCTGCCTCTCCCGGAAGGGGAGAGAGAAGTATGAGTTTTATTTCTCTCTTTTTTTTTTTTTTTAAGTATTTTAGTTAACAACAACAACAACACACCAAAAACACAAAACAAAAACAAAAACAAAACTATTTTTGAAAAGCCAGCAGGCTTCATTAGACATCAATAGTTGAACTGTCCCAAAAGTAAGGTTTCCCATTATTGTTTCTCTGACAGATTTTAAGAGCTCAACTAACTCAGAGAAATGCCAAGACCGTTGGTGACATCGGATGGCATTTTTGCCAGGGAGCTCAGTAGGAAGCACTTCACAGACAGGATGAACCAGTCTGAAGCCAGCAGACATCAGCCAGCTGGTGAGCCCCTGTCGCTCCAGGCAGATGCAGCTGGGGACATGCGTGGGAGGCAGTATGCTCCGTATAAGCGGGCGGGGGTGAGACCCACTCCACAGAACAAGAAAACTGAGATAAATTTGACTGACGGTGGACCCACTGGGTCTAGGCAGCAGGTGCTTGCAACCACCGCCTACAGTCAGCTTCCAGTGTTTTCTGGGAGTTTGGTTGCTTGTTTAAATGCTTTGCAGAATTCAAGAACGATCACACCAAGTCACACTTTCCAAATACAGGGGAATACTCTGGGCAGCAGGGGAAGAGAGAGAGAGAGAGAGAGAGAGAGAGAGAGAGAGAATCAAGGTAATCAAGAAGGTAGATGCAACAGAGAGGGTGACCCGCGCGGTCCTAGCTTGAGCGATTTCAGTGGTGGGTTCCTAGTAACCGCGCAGTCTTGGGACAGTTGGTTGCTATATGGTTGAGCACCATGATGTCATGCATCCTACGGAACCAACTAAGCTGAGTCCATAGAAGTTCTGGCGGTGGCGCTATGACCCTCGAGTGTCCCAAGGGGCGGGGCCTTTCCACACTCCCCACGTGGTCTTTTCTGTCCTGGATCCCCGCTGGACCAGCCTAGCGCAGCCCAGCCAGGTCTCATGGATTCGCAGTCCCGCTGCGTGGTGGTGACCGGTAAGCCCGAGCTTCCCTGCGTTCCGGGTTTCGGTTTCGGCTGCTTTCTGCTGGGGCCTGGAATGCGCACTTGCTCGACTCTGCTTGTAAACAGCTCTCCCAGGGGAAGTGGCAACTGGTGTTGGTAGGAATTCCAGATGGAAGCTGACTTCCTGCTCGGCCCTATTAAAAAACACAGGCTTTCCTGCCTCTGAACCCCTTCACCACAAATAACTTGAGTGCCATGCACGGAGGTGCCCACTTGTGGCTTAGGTTCACTCAGACCTTGTTTGTCCTTCAGCCCCTTGGGGAGGAGCCCGGGCTGTCACCTGCTGTTCCTAAGCCTAGGACCCAGTGGAGACCATCGAATTGCAGAATTGCAGATTTAGACAGAACAGACCTTCATGGGCCTCACACCATCCTTTTAAAGGACCAGGCCTCGATAGAGACTGCAGTCGCCAATCCCCATGGTGCTTTTGCTACTATGGAAACACTGAACTAACCAACGCACACACTGGTTGTTGATGTCTCTGAACACACACACACACACACACACACACACACACACACACACATACACTGGTTGATGCCTCTGAATCCCAAAAGGTCAGCTTGGATGGAATGGTGGCTGCTCTGTCCTCCATCTCAGCCGCACTTCTAAAGTCACCCCAGCCACAGGCACCTGTCATTGTCACAGTTGGTCCCTATGGGCTTACTCTTTCCTCACGATGCTCTTATTTTTAGTCAGACACCAAAGCGCTTTATTTATTTTTAGTTAGACACATTTGGCACATTTCAAGTTTTCCAACTTGTATTCGATAAAGAGAAACAAAGGATTCCTGTCACCTGTCCTAATTGAAAGCTTCTTTGATAAATACTTTCAGAAAGTGATTCATACTATCAGCCTTCCAAAAGGAGAAAAAAAAAAGAGCAAAAGAGCGTTCTTTTCAGACACTCTTATTCCCTTGCACTTTTGATTTGTCCAGAGATGGAATGGCTCAAATTACACGTGACGTCCTCAGGAAACCATACTCTTGGTAAAAGCAGTGCCTGTCTCAAATGAAATATGGGCATGGAAATGTGCTGCCCCTCTTGGACTCACGTCTTTCCCTACATTTCTCTCATCAGCCAGCAGTGGCTGGGAGTCCGACGCCATTGGGAAACGCCCGCTGGATCCCAGAGCGTGGCCTGCCTTTATTAGTGATGTTTTGAGTTGCCGGGGGCAGGCTCTTCATTTCATTGGAGCCGCTGGATGTGTAAATCTTGTCTTGACAACTGGCATGTAGACAGATGGTGAAATGCAAGGATTCTAACAAACAGCCTTCAGATCAAGGAATTGGCCGGCACCAAAAGTAAAATGAGAGACCAGGAAACCTGCAGTCCTCCCCAGGCAAACCTGCAGTCCTCCCCAGGCAAACCTGCAGTCCTCCCCAGGCAAACCTGCAGTCCTCCCCAGGCAAACCTGCAGTCCTCCCCAGGCAAACCTGCAGTCCTCCCCAGGCAAACCTGCAGTCCTCCCCAGGGTTCGCTGATTCTACCACATTTTCTGGCTGACTCTCCAGCTCTATTCTAAGGCAGTCTTGATGGCGAATGAGGCTTAGCCCAGCAAAACAAGACCTTCTAACCTTGCTCCCTGAGTTGTCTTTCTTAATTTAAAACAAACAAGGATGTAGTTTCCTCAAAGCTGAATGTGGTCCCAAAGCATGTGATATGTGTGTCGATGGGTTTTTAATGATCCTAGAGGAAGCTGGCTTCTCAGTCTTTCTACTTAACATTTTCTACGCCGTTCTTTAGAGCTGCAGGTTCCCACAGCAGCTGCAAGACTGTGTATCCTATCAGTCAAAGCCAGATGGTAGTCCTGAGATGGTGGGACATTCTGTTGAAAAGCTTTCTGTCCCCTGAGGTTTTTCTCCCTAGGAACCAATCCTGATGGTGGGTCTCGAGCAGTACACTCAGCAGTTGCCAGGCATAGCTGGATCCCCTCTCCGGTGCTGCCACCTGCTCTAGAGAACCCTGGGGTCCCGCGACTTAATGTAGCCTCCTGATCATTTCCAGACTCGGAAGTGTGGCAACTGAGAAATACACACTGAGAGTCAGGTGAGGACTCAAACCCTCAGGCATACACCAGATACAACTGAGCAGGACGATGCTCGACCCTACCTGCAGCCCAAGCTGAGATAAGGCTCCCCTCCTCTCAGTCTGACATGCTAGCCTCCCCCAGTAGTGGGGGGGGGGGGCACACATTTTTCATTTTAGAAGAAATTGTAAAGAAAGAGAACTCCTTGCAAATCTCGCTAGGGTTGCCTGATGCTGACATCTTCAATGTCAAATCCAAAGTACTAACATCAGTATAATTTAGAAAGAGAGAAGCAGAGAGAGGGGGAGAAGGAAGGGAAGGAGAAAGGGATGGAGGGGTTAAGGAATGAGCATGTGCGCATGTACACACAGACTGCTCTATACAATTTAGACCAGTACAAGGCTTCCTGGAATTGCCTCCACCTCAAAACGCCTTCCCCTTAGAGCTTCTTCCACACTTCCTTCCCCCATTTTAAGACTTGGTGTACTTCTCAGACTCATTTGGCTGTAATAAAATATCCAGAAAAAAAGAACAAATGACAAAGGATAAAGGAGTTGATTTCTGTTTACAATTCCAGGTTACAGTCCATCGTGATGGGAAAGTCATCAGCACAGGAACTTCAGAGAGCTGGTCACATCACATCCACAGTCAAGAGCAGAGAGAAATGCATACATACTTGCTCTCTTGTTTGCTTTCTTATGTTCGGCTTGATTTCTCCATTCTTTTATAGTTCAGGGCCCAATGCCTAGGGAATGACACTGCCCATAGTGAACTGGGTTCCCCCACATCAATTAACAAAATAATCCCCAGCAGAAATGCCCACCAGACAACCCAATGTAGATGATCATTGAGACTCTCCCTCTCAGGGATTCTAGGTTATATCTAGGTTTATATATATATATAAAGGTGACCACCACAGAGTTAGTTTTCATGTTGGTTGAGATGGATGTTGTAACAAAACATCTCATATGAACACCATAGACAGAGGAGAGGTTTATTTTATAGCTCTCGTCAGAAATTTCCATCCACTGTGGCCAGTACCATTGTATCTGAGCCGTTGATGAGGGAGAAATTCATAGTGACATAGGAAAAGTAGAGAAGAAGGTTTTGTCTGATGGTGGACAGGAAGCAGAACATAACAGTGACAGGAACCCAAGATATAGCTCAAGCACATGCTCCCAGTGACCCACTTCCTTCAACCTGGTCCCATCCTCCATGGTTCTACCACCTCAAAGTAGTTTATTCACATTTTACATCGTCAAAGAATGACCATTTGTGGGGGCTGGAGAGAAAGCTCCATGCTTAAGAGCACTGGCTGTTCTTCCAGAGGACCAGGGTTTGAGTCCCAGCACCCACCCATGGTTGGCTCATGACCACCCATAACTTCAGTTCTAAAGGATCTGACATCCTCTTCTGGTCTGTACACATGATTACAAATAAAAAAGTCTTTTTGAAAAGTCAGTTAAACCAGAGCATTCATTAGGTCAATCCCTCATGATGTCCAAGAGGCATCTCATCTCATCTCTCTCCAAGGCACACCTAGTGGTATTCTGGCCATCTCTTGATACAGTCAAGTTGGCAGTCTTTATTAATCATTTCTGCTGATATACATTAGTTTCTTAGCTATTTTTCCAATTATTTTTATAAGGAAAGTATTATGACCATGGAATCAGGTAGTACGTGGCCATCTGATACTAGAAATTTTTTTTTCAGTGTGATTCTTCTGAGGTTCGTCCAAGTTTTTGGAATGTGTTAATAGATAGGTTATTTTAAAATGTGAATGAATTCATTAAGATGTAGCGCTTGGCTGGCACAGTGGGTAAGAATGCTTGCTGCCTAAGCATGATAAAAAAAAAAAAGCCAGGTATATCTATGCATGTAACCTGTAATGCCAGCACGGGGTGGGGGAGAGACAGGAGGACCTCTGTCTCAGCAATAAGACAAAAAGTAAAGGACACCTGATGTCCTCCTCTAGTCTCTCTATATGAACCTGTGTGCACATCTGCATACATGTATGTGCATGTAACACACACGTACACACACTTTTCATGCTCTACATTTCACTCATTTAAAGTTTGCATTTCAGTGCCTCTTAGTACAGACACAGAGATATAGATGCTGAAAGAGATCCCGTCAATGTCATGGCCCATAGGATCCCATATTCAACAGGCACAGTTCCGGGGAAAGGCAAATTCACCTTCTCTCTATATAGCTGTGCCTATTCAGGACAGCCAACATATATGGATTTAGAATTCTTTGTCTTTTGAAACTAATTTATTTCACTTACCATGCTCACAATGTTCATCCATGTTACAATATGCATCAATTTGCATACAAATTACATATAGGCCCTTTTGCTACAAAATATTTCATTACATGGATTATTCCACATTTGTTTTTCATTCACCAACTTATTTTTTTAAAGATTTATTTATTATTATACATAAGTACACTGTAGCTGACTTCAGACACACCAGAAGAGGGTGTCAGATCTCATTATGGGTGGTTATGAGCCACCATGTGGTTTCTGGGATTTGAACTCAGTACCTTTGGATGAGCAGTCAGTGCTCTTACCCCCTGAGCCAACTCACCAGCCCCATTCATCAATTTATAAACATCTAGGTTGTTTCTATTTTCTGGCCCCTTTTCATGGCAGAGTAATATTCTACAATACGGATGATTCCATAGCTTGTCAAGCTGTTGTGATGGTTAGCTTTAATTGTCAACTTGATGAAACCTAATCACCTGAAGAGAGTCCCAGTCAAAAACTGTTGAGGAATTGGGTTGGCTTGTGGGCATGTTTTTTGTTTTGTTTTGTTTTGTTTTTGTTGGTTTGTTTGTTTGTTTTTGGTTTTTCGAGACAGGGTTTCTCTGTGTAGCTCTGGCTGTCCTGGAACTCACTCTGTAGACCAGGCTGGCCTTGAACTCAGAAATCCACCTGCCTCTGCCTTCCAAGTGCTGGGATTAAAGGTGTGTGCCACCACCACCCGGCGTGGGCATGGTTTTGGGGGGGGATTATCTTAATTAAGCTAATTGATGTAAGAAGACAGTTTACTGTGGGCAGAACCATTCCCTAGGCAATGGTTGGCCTGTGGGCATGTCAACATTCCCTAGGAATGGTTGGCCTGTGAGTATGTCTGTGCCCACACGTAAGACAATTGACTAATTGGTATGAGAAAGCCCAGCCCACTGTGGATGGTACCATTCCTTAGGCCGGAGGTCCTTGAGCTGTAGGAGAGAGGAGAAATCAAACTGAGCAAAAGCAAGTGAGCATGTGTGCATTTCTCTCAGCTCTTTGACTGTGGATACTATGTGACTGTTGTTTGAAGTCCCTGCTTCAACTTTCCCACAGTGATGGACTATAACATAATTATATGCTGAAATGAATTCCTCTCTCCTCTAAGTTGCTTTTCGTTGTTGTTTTTATTACAGCAACAGTTAATGTAGCACAGTTATTTAAAACCTCTCATGTGCTTCTGTGGTGACTGTAAGTCCTTTGCAGTCAAAAATCTCCTCATTCCTTTTGTCTAGTTTTTAATTAGACTTTTTAAATATATCCCATAATAGTCTTTATACAATAGATATGTGCTATCCCTGTAATAACCGCTTAATAGAGTTTTTAAAAGAGCCAACATTCTTAATTCTGTGGTTGTATTTTTGTTGGTCTTGATTTAAGACAAGCTCTTGGGTGGTGGTGGTACTGCACACCTTTAGTCCCAGCAGATACAGGCAGATCCCTATGAACTGCTCTACAGAGCAAGTTCCAGGAAAGTCAAGGTTACACAGAGAAACCCTGCTAACTAAGGTTGAGATCTACTATGTCTACATGGCTCATCTAAGCCCAGTGCAAAATGGAGGACTCTTCACCACCTGGACTTCCCCTTCTGACCTTGTCTAGGGAACTTCCTACACTCTCTACCTGGGGAAGGTCAAGTAGTCCTTGGAAGACCAACAAACTTCCTCTTTTCCAGATAAGAACCCACCCAACAAGTACCTGGGATTCCTGAAATGCCCCTCCGTACAAATGAGGAATTCAAAGAACTTTAAACTCTAACCATTGATTTTCATTTACCCTGAAAACTCCTTCACACTCTCCAAGGTCCATACAGAACCCTGGTTCACCCCCAAATAAAGTGTATTCGT
The DNA here is from genome assembly GCA_902729485.2 of Mus minutoides. Taxonomy (NCBI): domain Eukaryota; kingdom Metazoa; phylum Chordata; class Mammalia; order Rodentia; family Muridae; genus Mus; species Mus minutoides. Next base: position 4,035,230 of record LR749512.1, on the reverse strand, counting down.
ACAAGCCACACCCCAGTAGAGGTATGCTCACAAACCAAGAAACCAAGATCGGCTATCGGCTAAGAGAGCTGTTTTCATTGAAGATTGTTGAAGAAGGCCTTCGTCTAAAAGAGCTGTAATTCTAAGATCCTTTGGGAAGGCGCTCTCTCTCTCTCTCTCTCTCTCTCTCTCTCTCTCTTCCTCCCCCTCCATCTCCCCCCTCCTTCCTCCACTAGCGCTCATTCCCAGCAGGACCCTGATTCTGTAACCCCTCCCCAATTCTGGATGCTGTTTTGTCCTTCCCACCCAGTGTGCAGTGGCATCTGGACACCTTGAGTGGGGGAAGCAGAGAGTGTAGAACCACAGCTGGACCCCCAAACACATACCACACCCTGTCCTTAGCCACCGCTCCACAAAGATCTCTTGAAGCTCTGGTCAGCCTCCAACTTGATACACTTGTCCTGTAGCAGAGGATGACCTTAAACATCTGATCTTCCTGCCTCCACCTCCTGATTCCTCTGATTAGAAATGTGCTCTATCATGGCTGCTTTTATGGGTAGGCTTGAACCCCAGGCTTTGAGCATGCTGGGTGAGCGCTTTACCTGCTAAGCCTTTCTTTTTTGTGCTTGGGGTTGAACCCAAGACCCTGTGCACATTACCTGTATCCCTATCACCCCGTAAGCCATACCCACAGCAACCTCAAAATTTGTGATTATTATGGAGTTCATGTTTTCCTTTTGGATCAAAGCTCCTGAGACACTACAGCCCCATTTTCTTTTTTCCCCTCTATAAACTTCAGTCTTACTTCTTACATCTAAGGCTTTGCTCTCCGTATTGAATTTACTTGTACCCAAACTGCAAGTCATAAGAGACCAGGATTATGCCTCTTGGTTTCTGTCTTAATTAGTTTTCTTTGCAGTGAGAAAATACTCTGACAAGAGCAACTGAAGGAAGACAGGGTTTATTCTGGTCCATAGTTCAATGGCACGGGCTATAGTGCCGGGGAAGTCATCGTGGCAGGATGGTATCTATAATCAGGAAGCAGAGAGCCATGGATTCAAGTTACTGCTCAGCCCCTTTTCTCTACTTACACAGCCCAGGATTCCCAGCCAGGGAATGACACTGTCCACAGTGGACAAGTCTTCCCATTTCAACCAACCCAGTCAAAATATACTCCCTTTTCAGTGAACACATTCAAAATATATTCCCTATCGTATACGGAGGCCTGGCTCTCAGGCAATTCTGGAACCTGTTAACAGTTAGCAGTAGTCATCCCAAGTGACCCATCACTACACCATTTATTGAAAATGTGGTCCTCTCCCATCGGGTTGCTTTTGTGCCTTTGTCAACAAGCTGCTGGGGATGCTCACAGGGGTTGATTTCCGGTCCTCCACAAAGCTTGTGTTACGGTTTGAATGTGAAATTCATGTACTTGAATACTTGGCCACTAGCTGGGTTTGTGGTTCCGGAGAGGCTTGTGGAGTCTTTAAGGAGTAGAGTCTAGCTGGACGAAGTGGCTTTTGGGAAAGCAGCCTTGGAATCTGGAGCTCCATCTTGGATTAGCAGAGGCACTCACATTCCCGACTGCTGATATTTATGAACAACCCACAACCCGACTCTTCTCCTTGTCTCAGCCAAACATTGTTGTCCTACCGTGATGGACTCGGCCCTCTGAACCATGAGTCAGAATAAATCCTCCCTGCCTGAAGTTGTCTCTGTTAGGTATTTTGTAACAACTATGAGAAAGGCAGCTAATGCAGTTTGGATTTCAGTCCGGCACTTGTGCATACTTGTTGAAAATGAATCAGACCAGTCTTTCATTTATGGATTTGTTACTCTCTCTGTGTGTGTGTGTGTGTGTGTGTGTGTGTGTGTGTGTGTGTGTGTGCTCACATACACCTGTGTCTGGGTGCCTGAGCCATGTTGTTTGGGTGCCTGCATAGGTCAGACGAGGATAACAGATTACCTGGAGCTGGACTTTCAGATAGTTGTGAGGCTCTGAACATGGATGCTGGGAACTGAACTCAGGTCCTCTGGAAAAACAGCATGATGGCTTATCTTTTGTTGTCAACTTGATACACCTGAAAAGAGGGAATCTCAACTGAATTGCCTCCATCAGATTCAAGCTATGTACCTGTGAGTGGGGCGGGGTTTTGTTTGTTTGTTTTGTTTTTTGTTGTTTTGGGTTTTTTTGTTAATTCATAAAGGGGGACTTGGCCCACTAGTGCCACTCTGGGCAGATGGTCCTGGGTTGTATATACAAGCTGCTAAGTGGCATTTGTCTGTGGTCCCTGCTTCCATGTTCCTACCTTGAATGTCTGCCTCCTTGGCTTTCCTTGTTGATGGGCAGTAACAGAAACCAAATCAACCCTACCCTACCCTACCCAGGTTGGTTTGGGGCAGTTTATCACACACAGCAACAGCAACCAAGGCCAGCAGGAGGTACTTTTAACCTCTGAGCCATTTCTCCCACACACTCCCTTTTCTTTTGGGATCCCTGACTAGGTTTCATACAGCCAATTCTGAGGAAGCCCCCAGATTAGCAAGGCTGAGGTTCTCTGGGTCCTACGGAACTTGTTGCCAGGTGACAGAACTTGTTACTGGGTAGTGTGGACTGGTTTGAGCAAACCTGGGTATCTTTGGTTTCAGGTTTTGGGCCCTTCCGGCAGCACCTGGTGAATTCCAGCTGGGAAGCCGTGAAGGTAAATCCTGCCCCAGGCCAACCTGGTTCCTTCTGTGGCTCTTGGGAAACCCCAGTGCTCGGGAATCCGAAGAAACCAGAGTCAACTTGAAAGGAAGGCAAGCAGGGGGCCCCTGGAAGAAAGGCTTGTATTTGGTCCCCGAATGGTATGACTTGCCTTCATGAGCTCTGGCTTTCTGCAGCCAGTCTCTGATCAGCAGGACTTCTGACAAGTGCCCAGTAGTCCCAGACCCTTTTATTTCTTTCTGCAGCCATAAACAATGGAAAAGAGCCAAACTGCTTCGGGTTTCCCCAGTTGCAAGTAGTGGCATGCAAACAAGCTTGCTCAAGTTTTGGTGCCTCAGGTTCCATATATATATATATATATATATATATATATATATATATATGCAAATATGGGATGGTTGAGGAAGTCATGTGACGTGACGTCCCAAGGACCTGTTGGGCATACTGATAGAGCTCACAGGTAGTCCATTCCCACCAGGAGGCTTTTCTGTTTGTCCGGTACACAGCTGCAGACACATGGGATGAGGGTCAGATCAGCACAGGAAATAGAAGAAGGAAGAGGGTTACCTTAAGTGGTTGGGACTTCTAATAATCCAAGTCACCTTGGAAGGAAGACAAGCCGGTGACCACTGGAAGAAAAGTTTGTCTTTGGTTCTTGGGTGGTGTGACTTGACCGGTCAGGTCCATTTGTGCAGTAAAGAAAAGTGGCTAAGGAGGCTCAAGGCTCATTAAGCTTGGTGAAGCAAAGCAGAAAGACACAGGGACTGGGGCCTTCCCTGAAGGCATATAGTCAGACATGCAGACAGCCAAGGATAGCTCTGAAAAGTGCACACACACACACACTTACATGCACTATACACACACACACTCACACACACATACTATTCATACACACAAACATACCATGCACATGCTATACATATGCCACACACATACACTCACACACACACTCACACATGCACTACACACACACATATACCCACATACACTCTCAGGAGCTATAGGCTGAGGGAAGTAAGCATACACTGGAATGGCAGGTAAGGACAAAGTCTGTGTTAAGGGCTGGGGGTATGGCTTAGTTAGTAGAGAACTTGGCTAGCATGTATGCAGGCCTGGGTACCATCCCAGAACTACATAAAATCAGGCATGGTGTTATACCTGTATTCCCAGTACTAGGGAAGTAGAGACAGTAGAATCGGAACTTCAAGGTTATGCTCTGACTGCTGCAGACTCTCGTGGAGTTTTTGTGAGAATTTAAAATTTAAACTTCTGGGTTAGGCATGGTGGCCCATGCCTTTAATTCCAACATTCAGGAGGCAGAGGCAAGCAGATTACTGGGAGTTCAAGGCTAGCCTGGTCTGCACAGTGAGTTCCAAGACAGGAATAGAGACAGAGAGAGAGAGACCCTGTTTGAAAACAAACAATTCTATAAAATACAAATAAAATTCAAACTTCTTACAAAGAAATGTGAACTATCAGTTCCTAGCATAAGATCACCCGATACACAAGAAAATAAAATACCGTGTGGAAAAAAAATCAGTAGATGCCGTTTTAAAAAACAGAATAATAGCCAGGCAGTGGTGGTGTATGCCTTTAGTCCTAGCACTTGGGAGGCAGAGGGAGGCAGGCAGATTTCTGAATTCGAGGCCAACCTAGTCTACAGAGTGAGTTACAGGACAGCCAGGGTTACACAGAGAAACCCTCTCTCAAGAAACAAAACAAAACAAAAAACCCAGAATTATAGCCAGATAGTGGTGGCACATGCCTTTAGTCCGAGCACTTGGGAGGCAGAGACAGGCAACTCTCTGAGTTCAAGGCCATCCTGGTCTACAGAGAGAGTTCCAGGACAGCCAGGGCTACACAGAGAAACCCTGTCTAGAAAAACCACACCAAACCAACCAACCAAACAAACAAACAAACAAAACCAAGCAGAACTATAGTGAAATATTTAAAAACAGAGTCATTGAAATGACAAGACCATTAAAAAAAAAATCAGGTAAGAGTGATAGCAGTGTGAGAAATTAGAAATATAGCTGACTTAAAAGACAGCTTAGGAGCTGGAGAGATGGCTCAGTGGTTAAGAGTGCCGACTGATCTTCTGAAGGTCCCAAGTTCAAATCCCAGCAACCACATGGTGGCTCACAACCATCCATAATGAGATCTGATGCCCTCTTATGGAGTCTGAGGACAGCTACAGTGAACTTAGATATAATAAATAAATAAATCTTAAAAAAAAAAAAAAGACACCTTAGAACTATGATCAGTGAAAGATACCGGTCATGAGAGACTATATATCACTTGACTCCACTTGTATTAATGTCCCTAATAAGTAATATAGCAAGAGGGGAAGTAGGTTAGTGGTAGGCTAGGGTGGAAGGACACAGTAAATTAATGTGAAGTTTCCTTAAAGAATATTTATTTATTTATTTGTATAACCGTGTCTGTCTGTCTGTCTGTCTGTCTGTCTGTCTGTCTGTCTGTCTGTGTATATGTATGTGCACACAATGGCTTGCCTATGAATGTCAAGGGACAACTTGTAGGAGCTAGAGCTCTCCTTCCCCTGTATAGGACCTAGGGATGGAGCTCACCCCAGACATCGGGTTTAGGCATCGGGAACCTTTATTCACCGAGCCTCACACATACTTCTTTAGGATTCTTTAGGTTGTAATTCAAAGGCTCTGGCACCGACTGTGGTGATGGTTGGTTGTATAACTCTTGATGGTAATGTATATATAACTGAGCATACTGAAAGATGTGGAGTTGTAGAATTTAAATAGGGTAAGTCTGATCTTCAATAACAACATAAATAATAGAAAGCGAACATTCTCATGGAAACTGAACAACACTCTACTCAATGATTCCTTGGTCAAGGATGAAATAAAGAAAGAAATTAAAGATTTTCTAGAGTTTAATGAAAATGAAGTCACAACATACCCAAACTTATGGGACACAATGAAGGCAGTCCTAAGAGGAAAACTCATTGCCCTGAGTGCCTCCAAAAAGCTACTAGAGAGAGCATACACTAGCAGCCTGACCGCACATCTAGAAGCTCTAGAACCAAAGGAAGCAAATTCACCCAAGAGGAGCAGACAGCAGGAAATAATCAAACTCAGGGCCGAAATCAACCAAGTAGACAAAAAGAACTATTCAAAGAATCAACCAAACCAGGAACTGGTTCTTTGAGAAAATCAACAAGATAGATAGACCCTTAGCCAGACTCACTAGAGGGCACAGGGACAGTATCTTAATTAACAAAATCAGAAATGAAAAAGGAGACATAACAACAGAACCTGAGGAAATCCAAAACATCATCAGATCCAACTACAAAAGGCTATATTCAACAAAGCTAGAAAACCTGGATGAAATGGACAACTTCCTAGACAGATACCAGGTACCAAAGTTAAGCCAGGATCAGATTGATTAACGATCTAAACAGTCCAATTTCCCCTAAAGAAATAGAAGCAGTCATCAATAGTCTCCCAACCAAAAAAGCCCAGGACCAAATTGGTTTAGTGCAGAGTTCTATCAGACCTTCAAAGAAGACCTAATTCCAACTCTCCTCAAACTATTCCACAAAATAGAAACAGAAGGTACTCTACCCAATTCATTCTATGAAGCCACAATTACTCTGATACCTAAACCACACAAAGATCCAACAAAGAAAGAGAATTTCAGACCAATTTCCCTCATGAATATCGATGCAAAAATACTCAATAAATTCCTCACAAACTGAATCCAAGAACACATCAAAACGATCATCCATCCTGACCAAGTAGGCTTCATCCCAGGAATGCAGGGATGGTTTAATATACGGAAATCCATCAACGTAATACACTATATAAACAAACTCAAAGATAAAAACCACATGATCATCTCCTTAGATGCTGAGAAAGCATTTAACAAAATCCAACACCCATTCATGATAAAGGTCTTGGAAAGATCAGGAATTCAAAGCCCTTACCTAAACATGATAAAAGCAATCTACAGCAAACCAGTGGCCAAAATCAAAGTGAATGGAGAGAAACCAGAAGCAGTCCCACTAAAATCAGGGACTAGACAAGGCTGCCCACTTTCTCCCTACTTATTCAATATAGTACTTGAAGTCCTAGCCAGAGCAATTTGACAACAAAAGGAGATCAAGGGGATACAAATTGGAAAGGAAGAAGTTAAAATATCACTGTTTGCAGATGATATGATAGTATATATTAGGGGCCCCAAAAATTTCACCAGAGAACTCCTAAACCTGATAAACAGCTTCAGTGCAGTAGCTGGATATAAAATTAACTCAAACAAATCAATGGCCTTTCTCTACACAAAGGATAAAAGGTCTGAGAAAGAAATTAGGGAAACAACACCCTTCACAATAGTCACAAATAATATAAAATACCTTGGTGTGACTTCAACTAAGGAAGTGAAAGATCTGTATGACAAGAACTTCAAGTCCCTGAAGAAAGAAATAGAAGAAGATCTCAGAAGATGGAAAGATTTCCCATGCTCATGGATTGGCAGGATTAATATAGTCAAAATGACTAACCTGCCGAAAGCAATCTACAGATTCAATACAATCCCCATCAAAATTCCAACTCAATTCTTCACTGAGATAGAAAGGGCAATTTGCAAATTCATCTGGAATAATAAAAAACCTAGGATAGCAAAAACTATTCTCAACAATAAAAGAACCGGGGCTGGAGAGATGGCTCAGAAGTTAAGAGCACCGACTGCTCTTCTGAAGGTCCTGAGTTCAAATCCCAGCAACCACATGGTGGCTCACAACCATCCTAATGAGATCTGACACAATCTTCTGGACTGTCTGAAGACAGCTACGATGTACTTACATATAATAAATAAATAAATAAATAAATAAATAAATAAATAAATAACCTCTGGGGGAATCACCATGCCTGACATTAAGCTGTACTACAGAGCTATTGTGATAAAAACTGCATGGTACTGGTACAGCAACAGACAGATAGATCAATGGAATAGAATTGAACACCCAGAAATGAACCCACACAGCTATGGTCACTTGATCTTTGACAAGGGAGCTAAAACCATCCAGTGGAAAAAAGGACAGCATTTTCAACAAATAGTGCTGGCACAACTGGAGGTTATCATGCAGAAGAATGCAAATTGATCCATTCTTATCTCCTTGTACAAAGCTTAAGTCTAAGTGGATCAAAGACCTCCACATAAAACCAGAGACACTGAAATTTATAGAGGAGAAAGTGAGGAAAACCCTCGAAGATATGGGCACAAGGGAAATTTTCCTAAACAGAACAGCAATGGCCTGTGCTGTAAGATAAAGAATTGACAAATGGGACCTTATAAAATTGCAAAGCTTCTGTAAGGCAAAAGACACTGTCAGCAAGACAAAAAGGCCACCAACAGATTGGGAAAGGATTTTTACCAATCCTAAATCTGGTAGGGGACTAATATCCAACATCTACAAAGAGCTCAAGAAGCTGGACTCCAGAAAAATAAATAACCCCATTTAAAAAAATGGGGTACAGAGCTAAACAAAGAATTCTCAACTGAGGAATTCTGAATGGCTGAGAAGCACCTGAAAAATGTTCAACATCCTTAATCATCAGGGAAATGCAAATCAAAACAACACTGAGATTCCACCTCACACCAGTCAGAATGGCTAAGATCAAAAATTCAGGTGACAGCAGATGCTGGCGAGGATGTGGAGAAAGAGGAACACTCCTCCATTGCTGGTGGGATTGCAAGCTGGTACAACCACTCTGGAAATCAGTCTGGCGGTTTCTTAGAAAACTGGACATAGTACTACCGAAAGATCCAGCAATACCTCTACTGGGCATATACCCAGAAGATATTCCAACTGGTAACAAGGACACATGCTCCACTATGTTCATAGCAGCCTTATTCATAATAGCCAGAAGCTGGAAAGAATCCAGATGTCCCTCAACAGAGGAATGGATACAGAAAATGTGGTACATTTACACAATGGAGTACTATTCTGCTATTAAAAAAATGAATTTATGAAATTCTTGGGCAAATGGATGTATCTGGAGGATATCATCCTTAGTGAGGTAACCCAATCACAAAAGAAGTCATTGGATATGTGCTCACTGATAAGTGGATATTAGCCCAGAAACTTAGAATACCCAAGATACAATTTGCAAAACACAAGAAAATCAAGAAAGAAGACCAGCGTGTGGATACTTCATTCCTCCTTTGAATAGGAAACAAAATACTCATGAAAGGAGTTATAGAGACAAAGTTTAGAGCTAAGACAAAAGGATGGACCATCTAGAGACTACCCCACCAGGAGATCTATCCCATAATCAGTCACTAAACTCAGACACTATTGCATAGGACAGCAAGAGTTTGCTGAAGGGACCCTGATATAGCTGTCTCGTATGAGGCTATGCCAGTGCCTGGCAAATACAGAAGTAGATGCTCACAGTCATCTATATGATGGAACACAGGGCCCACAATAGAGAAGCTAGAGATAGAACCCCAGGAGCAGAAGGGGTCTGCAACCCTAGAAGAGGAACAACAATATGAACTAACCAGAACCCCCAGAGCTCGTGTCTCTAGCTTCATATGTAGCAGAAGATGGCCTAGTCGCCATCATTGGGAAGAGTGGCCCTTTGGTATTGCAATCTTTATATGCCCCAATACAGGGGAATGCCAGGGCCAAGAAGTGGGAGTGGGTGGGCAGGGAGCAGGGGGGGGGGTGGGAGGGGAGAGGGAACTTTCGGGATAGCATTTGAAATGTAAATTAAGAAAATATCTAATTAAAAATTTAAATAAATAAATAGGGTAAGTACATGGTAGGTGAATGAGCTGTCTTTTAGGAGGTAGATGATAGGAAGATAGATTAGATAGATAGATAGATACATATATACATAGATAGATAGAGATAGATAGAGACAGATGATAGACTTTACCCACATGTACACATACTGAGCTGTTCAGAAACAGATGAAGAGAAATTAGTAAACTAGAATATAGATATGAAGATATTATTCAAAGGACAATATAAAGATGGGCAAGCAAGCATAGAGGGGACAATGTAATAATAGTCAAGGAAGTTTCTGTTTAAGTAGAATTCCAGAGGAAAAGAACAGCAAGAATGGAAGAAAGCAATATTCAAATATACAACTACAATGTGTGGGATTGGGATAGGCTTAGTCCCATAGACTCCTGTGTTTGAATGCTCGGCCCACAGGAAGTGGCACTGTTAGGAGGGGTGGCCTTGTTGGATGTTTGACCTTAGTAGAGGAAGTATAGCACTGTAGGAGCAGATTTTGAAGTCTCCTATGCTCAAGCTATGCCCAGTGTGGCACACAGTCTCCTGTTGCCTGTGGATCAAGATGTAGAACTCTCAGCTCCTTCTCTAGCACCATGTCTGCCTGGATGCTGCCATACTTCCTGCCTTGACAAAAATGGACTAAACCTTTGAAATTGTAAACCAGCCCCCAATTAAATGTTTTCCATTATAAAAGTTGCCTTGGTCGCGGTGTCTCTTCATAGTGATAGAAACCCTAACAAAGGCACAATGGTTAAGAATATTCCTGAGGGGCTGGGCATGGTGGCACACGCCTTCAATCCCAGCACTCGGGAGGCAGAGGCAGGCGGATTTCTGAGTTCGAGGCCAGCCTGGTCTACAAAGTGAGTTCCAGGACAGCCAGGACTGCACAGAGAAACCCTGTCTCAAAAAAACAAAACAAAACAAAAAAACCAAAAAACAAAAAAAAAACCAAAAAAAAAAAAGAAAAGAAAGAGAGACAGAAAGAAAGACAGAAAGACAGAAAGGAAGGAAGGAAGGAAGGAAGGAAGGAAGGAAGGAAGGAAGGAAGGAAGGAAGGAAGGAAGAATGGGGCTGGAGATATGGCTTAGTGTTATGAGCACTTAGTGGTTATGCTTTTCCTGTGGACCTGAGTCAATTCCCAGCGCCCATATCAGGTAGTTTCCAACTGCCTGTGATCCCAGCTCCAAAGCGAATCTCTGACCTTTGTGAGCACTTGCGTTCACACAAGTGAACACATACTTCCCTACACACATATACATAATTAAAATAAAACATAAATCTTTTTTTTAAAAGAATAAGGCTGAAGTAAAACCATTTTTACAAAAATAAATGCCAGGTTTACTCTCAGAAGGACACCACAAGGGGACTGTAAAGAGAACACTTGTCAGAAGAGAAGAAAATTATCACAAAAATGGTGTCTTAGGGTTTTATTGCTGTGAAGAGACACCGTGAACACAGAATTAGGGGTGGCTTATAGTTTCAGAGGTTTATTCCATAATCGTCATGACAGGAAACATGGAGGTAGGCAGGCAGACAAGGGGCTGGAGAAGGAGCTGAGAGTTCTACATCTTGATCCACAGGCAGCAAAAGGAGACTATGAGCTATACTGTGCATACCTTGAGCATAAGAGACCTCAAAGGCTGCCCCTATAGTGATCCAATTTCTCCAACAAAGCCACACCCACTCCAACAAAGCCACACCTACTCCAACAAGGCCACACCTACTCCAACAAGGCCACACCTCTTAATAGTGCTGCTCCCTATGGGCCAAGCATTCAGACACAGGAGTCTAGAGTCTATGGGGGCCACTCCTATTCCAACTACTGCAGATGGTATAAAACTCACTGGGAAATGGTGAGTCTGAGGGTAAAAATCTGTATCAGCACCAGGCAGTGATGGCATACGCTTTTAATTCCAGTACTCAAGATCTGGTGGATCTCTGAGTTAAAGGTCAGCCTTGTGTACAGAGTGAGTTCCAGATCATCCAAGGCTACATAGAAAAACCCTGTCTTGAAAATCAAAACAGCCGGGCGGTGGTGGCACATGCCTTTAATCCCAGCACTCGGGAGGCAGAGGTAGGCGGATTTCTGAGTTCGAGGCCAGCCTGGTCTACAAAGTGAGTTCCAGGACAGCCAGGGCTACACAGAGAAACCCTGTCTCGAAAAACCAAAAGAAAAAAAAGAAAGAAAGAAAGAAAATCAAAACAAACAAACAAACAAACAAACAAACAATCCCTATCAGCATTATTTGTAACATGTAATAGTAGTAGTTCATAATTCCAGGCTTAGCAAAAGGATGGAACTAAACTTCCCAACAGTCAAAGGGCGGTCTTTTCTCTCCAATGCCTGTCATTGTGGGTGAACTTCAAGCAGAAGCTCATCTCCACCATCTCTTCAGTGACAGATTCTGGAGCAGACTCTGCTCAATCTTCTTGCTTCTTCTAATAGGACCAAAGGATGGTGACTAGAGCAGGAACCTAGATAACACGCCTGCATCGGCACCTGGAAAGGGAGGTCCCCGAGGGTGGCTGGGCCATGCCCAGGCTCTTGGTACCCAGCTTGCCTTCCTTCTCGGCCCTGGACTCTGGGCCTTGCACCTCCCCCTCCTTGTGTTCTTCCTTTGGGCAGAGTTGGTTGCAAACTCTTTTTTTTTTTTTTCAATTTTTATTAGATATTTTCTTCATTTACATTTCAAATGTTATCCTGAAAGTCCCCTAAACCCTCCCCCATCCCCCACCCTGCTCCCCTACCCAGCCACTCCCACTTCTTGGCCCTGGCATTCCCCTGTACTGGGGGCATATAAAATTTGCATGACCAAGGAGCCTCTCTTCCCAATGATGGCCAACTAGGCCATCTTCTGCTATATATGGAGCTAGAGACATGAGCTCAGGGGGTACTAGTTAGTTCATATTGTTCTTCCACCTATAGGGTTGGAGACCCCTTCAGCTCCTTGGGTACTTTCTCTAGCTACTCCCTTGGGAACCCTGTGTTCTATCTAATAGCTGACTGTGAACATCCACTTCTGTGTTGGTTGCAAATTCTTTGCTGTCAATGTGCAGGGTTGTTTCATCCCCATGGGTCAACTTAGGTTATCCTGTGTCCTGTCTAATACCTCAGTGGACTCTATTTTTGGTTCAGCATCTTCCTCTTTGGTTTTCAGTAGTCACTGAAAGTGCCAGCAAACAGTTAACAGTGTCTGTATTAGGAATGGTTATCTAAGGGACCATAGTAGGTAAAGGGCTGAGATACTTCATATACATAACATACCCCAACTGCTGTAAAGATAGAGAAACAGGCTGAGACACCCTACACAATCTGGGTCTGTATAAGCTACACACTTTCTGTAATGACCAACATCAATGTATCTTTATCCCATAGAGGGCCTGGCCTGGAGCATGTGGTGTTCCAGGGGCTGAATCACTTGGGGCAGGAGTAAGTAATTTTCTTTCTATCCTCTTGCATTTTTTCCAGTAAAATTAAAGCTTATCACTATCATGTATGTTCCCAAGCAATGTTTAATTATCTGTAAAAAGCTTTGTGTCTGAAATGGCATGGATTACAGATGGGAAAGGGGAAAAAAGTGTTTATTTCCCTAGCATCTCGCTTCCAAGAACGGGTTGAACTACTGGCAAACCATCACATGAAGACATTTTGTTGTTGTTGTTGTTGCAGACACTCATAAATGGGAGAAGAATGTTGAAAGGAAAAGAAAATGTAGGGGCTGGAGAGATGCCTCAGTGGTTAAGAGCACTGACTGCTCTTGCAGAGGTCCTGAGTTCAATTCCCAGCAACCACATGGTGGTTCACAACCATCTGTTACAGGATCTGATGCCCTCTTCTGGTGTGTCTGAACACAGCGAGTGTGTGCTCACATAAAATAAATAAATCTAAAAAAAAAAAAAAAGAAAGGAAGGAAAAGAAAAGAAAACGCAGAAAAATAACATGAAGTCTAAAAATTCACAGCGAAAGAGGCATTTTCTGCAAAGTTCCCAAGAGAGTGAGAGAGTGACTCCATGCTGTTGATCAGCATTGTTAGCCCACGTGTTTAACATTGATTGAGCTACCCCCATCTCCCCTCCACAAGCCCAACATTCCTTCAGTGACATATGCAACAGCTGCATCATCGTTGCCCATGATCTAGGTTCTAGGCTCTAGGTGTGGTGATTTGAATAAGAATGGCTTCCATAGACTTATGCCAGGGAGTGTCATTGGGAGCTGTGGCCTTGTGGGAGTAAGTATGTCACCAAGGGTGGGCTAATAATACAGAAGTTAGTACCAAGGACTGGGGTTTTGCTGTCCTAGGCTGGACATTCTTGTTGGTGGAATGTAGGCTTTGGATTAGGAAAATAGTTGAATGGTTCAAGTAGGGCATCACAGGCCATACTAGTAGGACCATGGAAGATGGTGCTGAGGGTGATAGGAATTATGGGAGACACAGGTTTTAAAGGAGAAGAATTATAGGCCTAGATTTTTCAAACCCTACTTTTAATAAGGGTTCTTAAATGCTTTATCCTCTCTTCTAGCCCACCATCCAACAGTGATAGTGGAAAGGAAAGGTTAATGGAACAAAGGAGGATGTGGACCTGTTTAGAAATAGTTCTTTGGAGTAAATCCAATTTATTTTACCACTATATCAGCAGTACAGTTCACCCAGAACAGCAGTGGCAGCTCTATCCACTTGCAAACACCATTCATGAATCAGCAATGGCGGGTCAATCCAGAAGAAACCTCGAGGTTCCACCAAGTTCAAGGAAGCTGCCAGAACTTCTTTTGTGGCAGTTCTGTCTATGAAGTCATGACAAATGATGACTAGCAAAGAATGGCAAGGCAAACCAATACCATAGAGCTTTATCAGCGAAGACCAGTGTCAGCAAAACCCAATGATGACCAGCAAAGAACGGTAATGTGAACCAATACCACACAGCATCATTCGCTGTCTGTTGGGTTCTATCTATACCCTTTCCAAACATCACATTCTTGTTCTCTCAAGTGTCAGCTTTAGCAAAACATCACGTGCCCTTCACCCAGGCTGCTTCTAGAAAACCACCGTGTGTCTGTTCTCAGCAAAACATCCTCCCACATGTCTGCTTCAGCAAAAATATCCTCTCATAAGACAGTCTCCAGAAAGAAAAAAAAAAATCACATGACCAAACTGAGTCTCCAAAGAAGCCAGAAATTTCCAAATCAAAGAATATTAGTATGCAACCTAGAGACCATTCCTGTGATACTTTGACAAAGACTGTGGGTACATTCTGCCCTTGCCACAAAAAAAAAAAAAAAAAAAGAAACCAAAAACAAAACAAAACCAAAAAACAAAACAAAACACCCGAGGTTAAATAGAAGAGTTATGGATAAGCATCTTTTAGTAGTTTTGTCTCTAGGAGAGTTCCAGAAAGTTTAGTATGGACTTTGTTGCTTGGTTATTAGTGACCAGACTTTGTATGCAGCTCTGTAACAAAGAGGACCAAGCTAAACAAGGAAAATACAAAATACACAGTTGGAGGAGAAAAGGAGCCCAGGGAAGTGTAATGGAGTCAAGTCCAGCGCTTGAGGAGATAAACAGGTTAAGAAAAGCCTGATGTTAAATGCAAAAGAGAAGTGGTGACCTCAAGCCAGGACCGCACCTGGCTAAGCTTCCAACTTCTGAGAATTAAAGGAAAGTTTAGGACTGGGTGTGGCTGAATTACCTTTAATGCTAGCAGCACTCATGAGACAGAGGCACCAGGCAGGTCGCTGAGTTCAAGGCCAGCCTGGTGTACAGATGTGGTTCCAGGACAGCCGAGCTTAGGCAGTGAGGGAAACCACTGAAGACAGGAAGCTGGAAGCTGGCCAAGATGTATTTGAATGAAGAGACACATTTTGGGCCCAGCAGCAGTACAACGTGGCAGCTTTGGCCATATTGCTCTGGCTTTAGAGACAAGAGTACAAAAAAGAGTTATGGAATCTCCCTCCGTGACTAAGGAAATCTGCTGAGGCCAGGCTTGTGTCAGGGATGTCCCTGCATGGAGGCCCAGAGACCTTTGCTTGAAGTGTGAAGGTAAAACCTAGATTGCTGTGATAGTTTGAATGCTTGGCCATAGGGAGTGGCACTATTAAGAGGTGTGGCCTTATTGGAGTAAGTGTGGCCTTGTTAGAAGAAGTGTGTAACAGTGAAGGCAGAGCTTTGAAGTCATATATGTTCAAGTTCTGTCCAATGTGACATACATTCTCCATCTGATGCCTTCAGATCAATATGTAAAACTCTCAGCTCCTCCAGCACAATGTCTCCTTGGATGCTGCCATCCTCCCCGTCATGGTGATAATGGACTGAACCTCTGAAACTGTAAGCCAGCCCCAATTAAATGTTATAAGCGTTGCCATGGTCATGGTGTCTATTAACAGTGATGGAAAACCTAACTTAGACGATTGCCCTGAACCCCCACCCCCACCCCCGACAAGATCTTGTATATGCCAGAGTCATGGGGTTTGTGAAGAAGGATGCTGTTAACAGGGAGTGGAACCGGCCCAAGAGAAATAACTGTGTTGCAGTCAACAAAGTTGAAAAGAGTTGGAGAGCTGAAGACTGCCTTGACATCAGGCACAGAGATGCAGAGTTTGGAGTTTACACAGCTGGTTTTTGGTCTTGCTTTTGTCCAGTATTTCCCCTTTCCTCCCTTTTGGAATGGTGATAGATATCCTGTATATGTTGGAAGTATGTGATCTTGATTTTGATTTTATTGCAGGTCATAGTTAAGAGCTTTCCATAAGTCTTAGAACAGACTTTGGACTTTTAAGCAGGGTTAAGACTGATAGACTTATGGAGACTTTTGAGGTAGGATTGAATGCATTTCTGGATTATGATATGGCTACAAGTCTGTGGGGACTGGGATGTAGAATGTGATGGCTTGAAAAAGAATGGCCCCCACAGACACATACTTGAATGCTTAAGGGCTGTCATTAGAAGGTGTGGCCTTGTTGGAGCTGGTGTGGCTTTATTAGAGGAAATATATTAATGGGTTTGAGGTGGGGGTTGAGCTTTGGGTTTTAAGTGCCCAAGCCTGGCCCAGTGGCTCTCTGCCTTCCCTATTGACTCCCAAACTGAATTCTCAGCTCCTTCTCCAGCACCATGTCTGCCTGCATTCTGCCATGCTTCCTGCCATGATGATAATGGACTAAACCCTTGAATTATAAGTCATCCCCAATTAAATGTTTTCCTTTATGAGAGTTGCCAGGTGGTGATACTAGGTATTCCAGTTTTGGAGTCAGAAATGCCACAGATTCATTCCAAAGAATTTTCTTTGACTTTAAAAAAAAAAGTCTTATCTTTGTGTATGCCTATATGAGGAGGTCAGATCTTTTCAGACTGGAGTTACAGGCAATTGTAAGCTGCCATATGGATGCTGGGAATTGAACCCAGGTCCTCTGGAAAAGCAGCCAGTTCTCTTAACCACTGAGCCATCTCTTTAGTCCTATTCCAAAGAATTTTCGAGAAGCTTTTCTAGAAGTGTCTGAACCCAGAAAGACAATAAAACCAGTTGATCTCAATCTGTGAGTTGAGACACCTTTTGGGGTTGCATATCAGATATTTATTTACATTGAATCATAACAGTTGCAAAACTTTCAGCTATGAAGTATAATGAAATAATTTTATGGTTGGGGGGTCATTACAGCATGAGGAACTGTATTAAAGGGTCACAGCATTAGGTAGGTTGAGAGCCACTGCAACAAAAGAAGAATTTTGTGCCAGGTGGTAGTTCCATGTGCCTTTAATCCCAGCACTCAGGAGGCAGAGGCAGGCAGATCTCTGAATTTGAGGCCAGCCAGGTCTTCAGAGTGAGTTCCAGGACAGCCAAGGCTATACAGAGAAACCTTGTCTCAAAAACAAAACAACACAAAACAAACAAACAAAAATAAGGTGTTTGTAAAACATACCCTAGATCCATTGGGCTAAGACATAATATAACAGCGTTCCAAATATACATAGCCCAAGTAGCTAAGAGGTTAGAGCTCTTATCAGCTTTGATGAGCTTGATATAAGGGGAATTTCCCTTTATCCCCAAAGATGAGGTGGTCTTGTCCTCCTTCCATGCTGTTTGCTTGTTAGTTTATAGGTTTATTTTTATTGGGGTTGGTGAGATGGCTCAGTGTGTAAGAGCACCCGACTGCTCTTCCGAAGGTGATGAGTTCAAATCCCAGCAACCACATGGTGGCTTACAACCACCCGTAATGAGATCTGACGTATTTTTATTTTATATATGTCTGTGTTTTGCCTGAATATATGCTGTGTACCTGGAGTGTACTTAGTATATGAGGAGCCCAGAAGAGGGTGCCACATCCCACAGAACTGGAGTTACAGATGGTTGTGATCTGCTGTGTGGGTGCTAGGAATCAAACCTGGGTCCTCTGGAAGAGCAGCCAGTGCCCTTAACTGCTGAGCCATCTCGCCAGCCCCTTCCATGCTTCTTTAAAAAGCAGTAAGAGGGTACAAGGTTGTGCATCAGGACAGTAACACCCCCAACCCATTTCTGTACCAAGTCAGAGTAAGATGACAGATCTTTCAAAAGGACACCAGCAACTGCCCGGGCCCTTCCTGTAGGTCCTCCTCAACTTCACTTTAGTCTAGAGAAATTCCAGGGCTCTCAGCTTACTCCAGAGAGCTAGAAAGAGTAGACTTTCTCATCTCGTTTTCTATTTGTGTTTTTTAACATAAAGTTTTAATTTCACTGGGGACATATTCAATCAGTGAAGTGCTTGCTATGTGAGCAGAGGCCCCAAGTTCAATCACTCAGACCCCATATATAGAGCTGGGCATACTGACTTGCACGTGAAATGCAATGGAAATAGAGACAGAAGGATCCCTGACACTTGCTGGCCACCCAGACTGGTGGAATCAGCAGGCTCCAGGTTCAATGAGAGATCCTGTGCCAAATAATAAGGTGGGTATCTATGGAGGAAGACATCCAATATAGATCTCGGTCTTCCAAGTGCATTGGCACACACATGCTCCGCAAAATGTATCTTGTAGCTTCCCAACCATCTCTCCATCTCCGGAGGATGTTTTGGGTTCATTGTTGAATATCTTTACAGATGGTTTTTAGAGGGGAATACAGCATGTAAGCAGAATGGTAGCAGCGTAGAGCCTGTACCTGGAATGTGGAGAAACATCCCAGAGAGACACAGCCTTGCAAGGATGGTCCAAGGTGTGGGCAGTGTTCAGCTGTGACTGCAGATGTCAGCACAGATGCTGGGTACCTGATACATGGCAACCACAGGTTGGGAGGGCCCCTATAGAAGTTGAAGCCCAAGGTCTGACAATCTCAATGGGGTGATTTGTGACATGTTTGTAATAAGATCAGATGTGAGGGTAGAGATGAGAGGGGGCCCAGGGAGCCTTCTAGACCTGTCTTTGGAATCTGAATTCGGACGGGACATTTTGGGGGCTCATTTCCAGGGTCATTCTTACTAGTGTGCTCTGCTCCCACATTCCCATGCTGGCAGAGCGTGTGGCCCAGGAAGAAGACATGGGGCTCTCCATATCTCAACCCCAGATACCTACTGCCAAGCAATCATTGCTCGTAGCAGCCAAAAAACATGTAAGAAACTGCCCCACTCTGGCGAAGAGTAAGATGCATTTGACTGCGACTGTCACCCACTGTTGGGAGACCAAAGCATTCCCTTAGCAGCTCATCGAGTCAATGACACACCGCGTGTGCTGAGGACAAGGGCAGCTGATGTCCCATCTCATCTGTGGTTTCAGTGAACAGAGGTCAACCAGGATCCAAAACACAGTATGTGGAAACTCCCAGAAAGAAACCAGAAAGGAACACGATGATTTCAAGACTGAACACACTTCCAGAGTCGAGTGACCAGCGTCAGCATAAGTTTTCAAATAACTTCCGTGGAAGCATATTTACATCAACGTACAGAAGAAGGGCAGTTACTTAAAAGAGGCCCACCTTAAGTCTACCTTTTAGTACAGCTAATAAATCCCAGATGCCTGCAGTACTCCCAGAACAGAGGGGCCTTAGTAATCAGGCCCCACACAGGAGGCAGGAAGAAAAGCATGCAGGAAGCAAACCATAGCCTAAAGTATAAAATGAATATCCAGGAGCCTAAACCACTCTAAAGAAAATTACATAGCTTCTCTATGTAAATTAGGGAGCAGGAGAGGGAGCTTTAAGTTGCTTCTGCAGGTGCATAAATTATGCAGATATTTCCAGCCCTATGGAGAACCTAATCCTCCTCTTCAGATGCTGGCTGTGTGCACCCGGACTCCCTGGCACAGGATCCCTGCAGTGAAGCGCAGGAAAGAGCATTTTGCAGTGCAGATGCCTGAGAGGCTTCCAGGCCAGGTGATCAAAGTCAACATCCATAGCGACAAGTCCTGTTGATGGTTTGTACCCTTGAAATATTATCACGAGAAGGGCACTCTATGCCTCTAGAGTCTTCCTCCCCCAACCCTAGAGCCCAGTCTGATCAGAGACGAGCAGGAGACAGATTCCAATGGAGCGTCTGGCCAGTGTTCCATAGACCCGTCAAAGTCATAAGTACTGTAAGAGATGTAACCTAGATGTGATGACCTAGATGGACCTTAAAGGACTGCAGTGGGGGGTGGGGGAGCTAAGGAACCTGAGTAAATGATGCAGTCCTTACCACCCTTCTGTCCATCAAAATGTTTATCTTGTCTCTGGGTGGTAGTGGTACACGCCTTTAATCCCAGCATTCAGGAAGCAGAGACAGGAGGCTCTCTGAGTTCAAGGCCAGTCTGGCCTTTAGAGTTCAGGGCTACACAGAAAGACCCTGTCTTGAAACCAATGAACCAACCATAACCCACAGATTTTTGTTGTGCGTGCTTTTGCTGGAACCTCCTTTTCTTTTCTCAGTTTTAAGACTCCAGAACCGAAGTGAGAACAGCTGGGCATGGTAGTGCGTGCTTGGGATCCCAGCAATGGGGAGGAGGAGACGGTACTTTCCTGGCACTTACTGGTAAGCTAGCCTAGCTTACCCTAGGTGAGCTCCGGGCCAGTGAGAGACCCTGTATTAAAGAAAAAAAAGGGGGGGATGTTAAAAGACACCTAAGGGGGCTGGTGAGATGGCTCAGTGGGTAAAAGCACTGACTGCTCTTCCAAAGGTCCTGAGTTCAAATCCCAGCAACCACATGGTGGCTCACAACCATCCTTAATGAGATCTGATGCCCTCTTTTGGTGTGTCTGAAAACAGCTACAGTGTACTTACATATAACAATAAATAAATCTTAAAAAAAAAAAAGACACCTAAGGTTGTCCTCTGGCCTCCACGTGCATGTACAGACATATGCACACATGTGTGTGCACACATGACTGTTTCCTCTTGTTTATCACCTGTCCCAATGACTTGAGAGAACTGCAGTAGGCTTTCAGGCTTGGTTAAAAATCTCAGTTCCACTACTGGCCTGTGTAAAAGATGGGGAATCTCTGCTATGCTAAGCTATGTGCTGTGAGTCTCTCTCCAAGCCAGACCTCTACTTAAAAACATAACAACAACAACAACAACAACAACATCATTTACAGGAAGGTGTTGGTAAAGGCCATAGTTTAAAAATGGTGTTAAATATACATACCATGAAGTTTGGAGAGTCCTTTCACACCATTTGACCTTCAGCGCCATTTGTTTCTGGAACTTTCCCACCCCACTCTTGCCTCCCTTCCCCCAGGTCCTGGTGACTGTTATTATTTTGTATTCATATTGTTGCACAGCAAGTGTCTAGGACTTCTGAATCTGCGGAACAGACACTCTGCTGATTTAACCATGCTCCTCCCCCTCCCCCTGGCTTCTGATGACCACCATTCTACTTCCTGTCTCTCCATCGTTGGCTGTTAGCTACTTAGTGGAAGCAGAACTATACTGAGTTTTGTGACTGGCTTACTTGGCTTAGTATAATGTTTTCAAGGTTCAATCATGTCATTGAGTGTACCGGTACATTCCTAAAACCCTGGCACTTAGGAGGCTGAGGCAGGGGAACCCAGACCAATGGTTCTCAACCTTCCTCGTGTTGCGGTGACCCCACAACCGTAAGATTGTTTCTGTTCTTACTTCATAGCAGTAATTTTGCTAATGCTATGAATCAATGTATAAATATTTTTGGAGATAGAGGCTTGCCAAAGGAGGTCTCAACCCACAGGTTAAAAACCTCTGATTTAGACTTTTAGTTCAGGCCGAATTACACAGTGAGAGCCTATCTCTTTCATTTCCTAATTT
This sequence comes from Mus minutoides, assembly GCA_902729485.2. Lineage (NCBI taxonomy): Eukaryota > Metazoa > Chordata > Mammalia > Rodentia > Muridae > Mus > Mus minutoides. Next base: position 4,013,549 of record LR749512.1, on the reverse strand, counting down.
GAAAGAAAGAAAAAAGGGAGGAAAGAGAGAAAGAGAGAGAGAGAGAGAGAGAGAAAGAAAGAAAGAAAGAAAGAAAGAAAGAAAGAAAGAAAGAAAGAGGGAAGGAGAGAAAGAGGGAAGGAAGGAAGGAAGGAAGGAAGGAAGGGAAGAAGGAAGGAAGGAAGGAAAGAGAAGGGAAGGGAAGGGGAAAGGGAAGGGGAAGGGGAAGGGAAAGGAAAAGGGAAAGGGAAAGGGAAGGGAAAGGGAAGGGAGAGGGAAGGAAGGGAAGTCTAGGTGTGGTGCAGCTCACTGCAGCCCTCCGTGAGGCACAGGCAGGAGCAGTGTAGTACAGGGTCTTCCCACTTCAGCCGCATAGTGAATTTGAGGCCAGCCTTTATAAGAGACCCTGCCTTTAAATACAAAATAGACGACCAGCTTAGTGGGTAAAAGTGTTTGTGACCGAAGCTGCCAACCTGTGTTGGATCCCCAGAACCCACATGGTGGAAGGAGAAAACCAGTTCCTGCAAGACCTCCACATTGTGAGTCATGACATACAGGCATCCACAGACAGACAGACAAAATAAATAAGTACATTAAAATGTTTAAATTAAAAAATGGAGGGGCAGAAAGGGGAAGGAAGGTCTTTTGTTTCTTTGTTTTGTTTTGTTTTGTTTTGTTTTGTGTGTGTGTGTATTTATGTATATATGTGTGTGTGTGTATGTATTATGTATGTGTGTATATAGGTATGCATTAGCGACAAGGTTTCTCTGTGTAGCTCTGGCTGTCTGAAACTTGCTCTAGGGTTTAAATGCATGTTCCACCCCCTACCACCCCTCCCCCCAGGCTGAGACGGCAGTCAGGTTCCCTATTGTGCCTGTGTTTCTTACCAAGCTCATCCTCTGCCAGACACTTGGATGGCGTCTTCTATGCCACTGTAAACAGAGCTGCAAGCTTTCATTTGGGGGGTATATACTCAGAAGTGGGGGTACTGGGTTATATGACCAGTCAGAGATTGTTTAGGAACTGCCAAGTTCTCTACATATTCATAAATACTATTTCTTCTTCCTCCTCTTCTCCTTCTCCTTCTCCTTCTCCTTCTCCTTCTCCTTCTCCTTCTCCTTCTCCTTCTCCTCCTTCCCTCCTCCTCCTCTTCCCCTTCCTCCTCTTCCTCCTTCTTTTTTTTTAAATATTTATTTATCATTATATGTAAGTACACTGTAGATGACTTCAGACACACCAGAAGAGAGCATGAGATCTCATTACGGGTGGTTGTGAGTCACCGTGTGGTTGCTGGGATTTGAACTCAGGACCTTTGGAAGAGCAGTCAGTGCTCTTAACCACTGAGCCATCTCACTGGCCCCTTCCTCCTTCTTTTAAGATTTATGTATATGGGTATTTTGTCTACATGTATATCTTGCACACCAGAAAAGGGCACGGGATTCCATGGGACTACAGTTACAGACTTGTGAGGTGTGTGGGTGCTGGCCTTTGGACTCAGGTCCTCTGGAAGAACTGTGCTCTTAACTACTGAGCTATCTCTCTGGCCCCAATATTTCATCTCTCTCTCTCTCTCTCTCTCTCTCTCATTCTCTCTCTCTCTCTCATTCTCTCTCTCTCATTCTCTCTCTCTCTCTCTCCTTCCTCCTTCCTCCCTCCTTTCCTCTCTCCCTTCCTCTCTTTCTTTTTAATTTTTTTTTCTACTTATTTTCAAAAGCAGCCACTTCCACAGATACAAAGTTCTCTGGATAGGCCATAAAAATCTGAGCTTACCCTTGAGTAATATGTGGTGAATGGACGACAGAGCCTTCTGTCTTGCTTGGTTTCTACACAGGTCCTCAGACAGGCCCAGGATCCTAGAGCTCTTGGGAGGGGGGGGGGGACACAGTGGAGCTATAAAAACCTGTCTCCTCTACTTACTCTCAGTTCATTATAAAGCATTTCAACCTGTTAATGGGTTCCAGGGTCATACTATTCTGCCTTAATTAAACTAATCCCCACATTATGATCAAGAAATCTCATAAAAATGATCTGTAACAACATCACACATAGGAGATAAAATGAATTAATGTGAATCACACGGAAATGAGGAATGACAATTCCTGTGGCCCTCCCAGAGGCCCTTATCAGCCATAGAAACATTAATGAGCTGACATGTTGATCCAAATAGAGGAAAGAATTAGAAAAAGCAGTTAAGGAAAGAAAGAGGCCCTTAAAGATTTCCATCTGCCCGATGAAGCCTACTCCAAAGCAGGAGTCCTGTGCGAGTGCCATGTATCCTAACCACAGAGCACCAGGGTAGAGATACTGAAGTGTATGCTGTGTCATCGGACAGTGGTCAGGCATGCCACGTCAAACATTTTTATTAATGGGGCACATGATCAAAACTATTTGGAGACAGTGACTGGATAGAGGGTCCTTGTCATTCATCCTGGATCTTCCAGGCAAGACTGACACATCAGTTTGGAAAAATCGGATACTGGAAGAGGGCTGGGCCAAGCACCCTATGTGGGGGACAGAACTTGAGAGCGCTCAGGCAGAATCACTTTTAACCAGCACCTCAGGATTTCTCAAGGAGGCTGTGGACAGTCCTCGGGGTCCCCAAGCCTCCCTCTGTATCTCTTTTGACGCTGCTTCCTGAAATGTCTTCTCTTTAATTGTGTCCCTGTGGACTTTGGATGTCCCCTGTGTAGGATGGAGCTGGTATCTACAGGCCTCGAGGAGAAGATGCCTAGCAGAGTGCCAAGAGTCCTCCAGGGGCAGCCGAGGATGATGACTGGACTATTCATTAACTCAGAAAAAGGGTTCATCATACGCCTGGAAACATCTTACCAAGTGTAGCAGTTCTGCGCTCAGGGCTGACCATGCTGGGATGCTTCCCTTCTCAGAGGAGTTGGGTTTCATGGTCTTTGTAACATCAATGTTATATTGTTTTAATGGCTACATCATCTCGACCAATGCCTAGCCTCTGTTCTGTCTCCTCCCTCTACCAGACATTTCCTTCCCCTTCTTCAGTGCTGGGGATGGGACCCAAGACTTTGCTCATGGTAGGCTAGGCAAGCTACTCAGCCCCAGCCTTGTTCTTGGCTCTGAATGCTTCTTCCCCATCCATATGCCCGGTGAGCTCTCCCACGTCTGGCTTTCATTGTTCTCTTCACAAGCCTGGATGGTGTTGGATACTTGATGGCCCCCAGGTCTCTTCTCTCCCCTCAGGGCAAGGGGAACAGGTGATCTCTCTCTCTCTCTCTCTCTCTCTCTCTCCCTCCCTCCCTCCCCCCCCCCCATTGTTACTCCCGCTTGTGGAGCTAAGCAGAGAAAATGATCACTGAACAGTGACCGCGTGCCAACTTGGGGAAAGATGAGTAGGAAAGGGAGCGAGAAGAGGGGAAGGGAAGGAGAAGTAAGAACTATGCAAAGAAAGGAAGAAAGAAAGAAAAGGAAAAGAAAGAGGGAGGGGGAGGGAAAGAAAGCAGGGAGGAGGATCTTTGTATACCTCCAAACTAACCCTTCAAGATCCAAAGAGCATTATCCTCCAGCGGCACAGCCTTGCTCCACTCTCATTGCAACCCTGAGCAGAGCGCTTGTGTCTGCATTGCACCCGCGGGACCGAGAAGATCAGCACAGAGAGGTCACCCACCTGCCTCTGAGGGCTACCTCCCCAGAGCCCAGAGAAGGATCCTTTTTTTTTTTTTTTTTTTTTTTTTTTTGAGACAGGGTTTCTCTGTATAGCCCTGGCTGTCCTGGAACTCACTTTGTAGACCACCAGGCTGGCCTTGAACTCAGAAATCCACCTGCCTCTGCCTCCTGAGCTGGGATTAAAGGCGTGCGCCACCACGCCTGGCTGCCCAGAGAAGAATCTTGCCTGGGATCTGTGGGCAGCCATCTAACCCAGAAGGCATGGGGGTGGGGGGTGCCTGGAAATGCCAGGAAAGGAAGACAGGAACAGCTGAGGCAGAAATGGAGGCACAAAATGGGCCCCACATTCCTGGCTGAACTGGGACCACACTTCTAAGACCACGCTTCGAAGAACTAAGGCTTCTGGTTTTCTTCCTTCCAACCTATCTGCTACTCTGCCTAGAAGGAGGATGCCCACATCCTTCCCTGCCTCACCTAGCCTTCCATCACCTCCTTGCCCCTCCCCTCTCTTCCCTTCCTCCTGCTTTTCCTTTCCCTTCTCCTCCTCCTCTTCTTTCTCATTCCTCCCTTCTTTTCTTTTCCTCTACTCTCCCTTTCCTATCCTCTCTCTCTCTCCCTCTCTCTCTCAAAAACAAAACAAAACAAAACAACAACAACAAAAAAACCCCATGGCTTTTGTTTCTAAAATTATATCCACACAATAACCTGTCTGCCAATTCCAGGTACCCAGAGCCAAGGCACCAGTAGCCATTTGTATCCAAAGTACCCTTTGGATACTTCAAATTGACCCCAAGATAGCCCTACCCGACTTGTACCTCCTCCATTTGCTTAAGAGGTTGCTCTAAGCAATTTGTTTCCTGACCGAAATCCTTCCATGGCTTCCTGTTATCCCAGAGAAGTCCACACCCGACTAAGCAAGCATTCCACCCAGCATCTGCAGCCTCCAGTTTCAATCCCCGTCCTTCCTGGGGTGGCGTGTCCCTGTTGTACCTTCCTCGGTAGAGATGACTAGGGACTCATCAGATTACATGGGGACAGTTGGTGTTTGGATTAGCAGCAGGCGTGCGAGGCTAGATGATTTATTTGCCTTGTGGCATGCAGGACACCTGTCAGCTGCTGAGAACGGTATGTCATACCAATTTCCCGAAGGCCTCGGGCTCTTGTGCTTCCTTCTGCTACGCTGCTTGCCTCGGCTGTGGCCACGCATGTTCCCAGCCTCCTGCTCTGGCTCATCTTCATCTGTTCACAGACCTCAAGTGCTGCAATCATTCCTTCTTCAGATGTGTCTCCCTAGGGTGCCCCGGCTTCAGGAAGTATGGCTGAGAGAGCCATGGCTGGTTTTCTGGTTCCTGGTCACTTTGAGTTCCTCCATACCAGGAGGGATGGGTTGGGGCTCAGAGAAGACCCTGGGCATACAGTTTGGGTGCCTTTGTGTCCAGGCGACCGAGGCAAGCCCCCACCCCCCCACCCCAACCCGCTGTATTTTGCAGGAACTCTCCAAGCTGGGCTTAGGGATAGACACTGATATAGAACTTCGAACTCTGCAGCTGCCTGTGGATTACAGGGAGGTAAAACAGAGGCTCACCACAATCTGGGAAGATTTTCAACCACAAGTAAGTGATACCTAGAGAGGCTGTGGGTCTGGGAAACTGATGATGGGCTTAGGAACTTTCTGGACCTTGATCTAGATTTGAAGGCTGGAGTACACCTTTCCTGGGGTCCCATCAAGAATGTGAATTACAAGCTTCTGTCATAAGATTCTGGGTCTGTGTATAAGTTTATGCTGAAACACGAGGTAGATCTTAAAAGATGACAGGGGACGGGTGGGTGGGGCAAAATGGGAATCTTGTATTCAAGCCAGGACTCTAGGATAGCTGACACCTAAAAGAGAGGCCCTGAATTAAGCCCTGTGTATGGCTAATTCTGGCTGTTCTGAGGGATTTAAGGTAAAGCACTTTGGGCCTAGGAAGGTCTGATGATGATCCACCCAGGATTGGTCCACCATCAAAGTATCCTGAGAGGGGCCTGGTGTGGTGGCTCACACTTTTAATCCTGGTACTCAGGAGGCAGAGGCAGGCTTGTGAGTTTAAGGCCAGCCTGGTCTAGTTTTATTGAGTTCACAGCCCCATTCCAAACAAACAAAAGTCCTCTGCCTACATAGTAACTGAATATAAGCACTGTGTAAACAATGTCGGGAGTGGTGGCGCAAGCCTTTAATCCCAGCACTCGGGAGACAGAGGCAGGCAGGAGGATTTCTGAGTTCGAGGCCAGCCTGGTCTACAGAGTGAGTTCCAGGATAGCCAAGGTTACACAGAGAAACCCTGTCTTGAAAAACTAAGAAAAAGACACTGACCAAATACTACAACAAAACCCTGTGAACTGTTTTCAAAAGAGGAAAAATAAAGTCTAATAAGATTCGATTAGACGGTTGCTAGCTTCCTTTATGAAAGTTTCATTAAATACAGGATTCTGTTAAAAGCCAGCGTCTCCCCGGGTCATCTTAGATACTTGCTTTCCCCCCACTCCAGGGGGGAAAGAGAGCACATAACCTCATATGAGTCATTCGAAATCGAAAAGTCCTTTCTTCTTCTTTTTTTTTAATCCAGAAAAAGTCCGGGGAAAATCCTTAAATGTAGATGTAGCACGCCTAATTCAACCCAAAGATAGGCTCCTTTTGTATCAGCACCATTACTTAGGGGCCTAAGCAGGGCTCCTGGGGTCTCCTGGAGGATTTGGAGCTTGATCTGTTTTCTATCTGGGAGCAGGGCCTGTCATCAATGGGCCTCTCTTCACATCTAGTGATCTGGTGTTCTGGGATTTCTGATATGTATGTCCCTACAGCTTGCTGTGCATGTGGGCATGGACACTTCCGCCAAGGCTATCTTTCTGGAACAGTGTGGTAAGAACCGAGGCTATCGGGATTCAGACGTAAGAGGCTTCCAGCCGGAGGATGGAGTGTGCCTCCCGGGTGGCCCGGAAGTGAGGCTGTCTGTTGTGAACATGAAGGAGGTCTGCCGGCGTGTGGCTGTTGAGGGTGTCGAAGTGGCCTTTTCCCGAGATGCGGGCAGGTACTTCAGGATGTTCGTGTTCCAAGTGCCAAACAGGTGGGAGAGAGGGAGTCCCTTCTCTCTCCTCAAGAGGCTATCCTATGTTGTCCAAACGCTAACAGCCCCTACCCCTAAGCACCTTCTTCTCTCTTCTAGGGGTAAAGAAATACCTGAGGGGAGCTGGCAATAAGGGAGTCACTGTGGTGAAGATGTTTTACCACTAGTTGTTTGAAAGGCCGACTCAATTCTGTCCTGACCCCTTGCTGGTCATTAGACTATGAGCCCAAGAACCAATGTCTGTCTGGCGTGTTCTTAGGCCATGTCCTTTCTCTATCAGAAGAGCCAAACTCAAGTGGTACTGGGCATGTGGACACGGGCATCCATGAACTCATGCTTTTTTTTTTTCTTTTAGATTTATTCTTTTATTTATTTATTTATTTATTTATTTATTTTCCTTGTTCCAGTCAACCCCGCTCGCTCCAGTCGGCCCCGCTCACTCCGGCTGCCCCCGGTCGGTCCCTGCTCTCTCCGGTTCAAGGATTCATTTATTATTATTCATAAGTACACTATAGCTGACTTCAGACACACCAGAGGAAGGTGTCAGATCTCATTACGGGTGGTTGTAAGCCACCATGTGGTTGCTGGGATTTGAACTCATCACCTTTGGGAGAGCAGTCCGGTGCTCTTACCCGCTGAGCCATCTCACCAGCCCTAAACTCATGCTTTATGAAACCTGTACTTACTGCGTCTGGCAGTGACACAATCTGGGAGTAATGGGGAATTTCATGTGGTTACAGGTACATCTGTGATTACACCTACTACCTGTCTCTGCACCTTGGGACTGGGCATGCAGCGCTCATCCATGTGCCTCCTCTGTCGCACTGGCTCTCAGCCAGCCTTCTGGGCAAAGCCTTGCAAGTCATCATCCAAGAAATGCTGGAAGGAAGCAGGGAAGTCCAGACTCAAAGTACAGCAGCTTAAGGGAAGCAGCAGGGGGATGCCTTCTTTAGATGAAATGGAGTGTTTCAGGCTTGGGCGGAGAAAGCTCTAAAAAAAAAAACGTGAAACAGTTACAAGGCTAGGGGTGGGGGTGGGGGTGGGGGTGTGGACCCAGAATCACAAACTTACTTTAGTGTCTAAAGCAAGAAGAAAATCCTCAAAGGCGGATGATCATAAGGGATTAACTATGACTTTCGTGATTACAAAGAGCCACCAAAACCTAGTGTCAATTTTTAAAAAAAAGATTTATTTATTTATTTATTTATTTATTTATTTATTTATTTATTGTATATACAATGTTCTCCCTGCATGTATGCCTGCATGCCAGCACAGGGCACCAGATCTGATTATAGACGGTTATGAACCACCATGTGGTTGCTGAGAATCGAACTCAGGAACCCTTAAGCTCTCAGTCATCTTCCCTGCTTTGTTTTGTTTTGAGACAGGGTTTCTCTGTGTAGCCTTGCCTGGCTGTCCTGGAACTCACAGAAATCTGCCGGATTCTGCAAGAAAATGACTTTACAAGATTCCCTTTGCAAATAAACCAGGGGCATTTTACATATGACAGAGCCAAGCCACACTAAGGCAGATCAAAGCCCAAGGTGAACTGGGATGGAACAGGCCACCAGCACAGAACCTAGCTGCTTGGCTGATCCCAGGGAGTCCCCTCTCTGTGAGCAAAGAGCTCCTGCCCCAAACCTTAGGTTCCTTTGTGGGCTCCAGTGACACTTCAGGTCACTTGGCACCTGGCCAGACACATTAAAAAAACAAAAAAACAAAACAAGCAAACGCCTGGCACATGCCTTTAAACCCAGCACTTGGGAGGCAGAGACAGGTGGATTTCTGAGTTCAAGGCCAGGGCTACACACAGAAACCCTGTCTCAACCCCCCCCCCCAAATTGTTTGTTTGAAAGCTACCTAGGTGGGAGGCCCAGGCCCCCGTACCCGCTATTGATGAGCAGCTCTTCCATCCCCTCTCTGTGCCTCTCCAGTTTCTCAAGACCCTAAGCACCCATTTGCATTGTGTGTTTTGTAAATGGCCTGGCATCCCCTGGCGATACACACTGTATTCTGTTCAGTCATGGCTGATAGTGAGTGGTTTGTATGCTTGTTAGCCATAGAGTAAACCCCTGTTTTATGCTGGTCATTTAATGGTTGGGAGGTCTGAAGCATGACTGTGTGTTCATCTATAAACCAGACTAATAAAAAGTCCTGTTTCTGAATACCCTGAGAATGTGTTACCAACAACACACTAGCCAAAAAAAGAAAGAAAGAAAGGAGAGTGAGAAAGAAAGAAAGATAGGAAGGAAGGAAGGAAGAAAGAAAGGAGAGAGAGTGAGAAAGAAAGATAGATAGGAAGAAAGAAAGAAAGAAAGAAAGAAAGAAAGAAAGAAAGAAAGAGAAAGAAAGAAAGGAAGGAAGGAAGGAAAGAAAGAAAGGTATGAGTATGGGCCCTCAGCTTGTGAATAGAATATGGTTTTTGTTTTGCTTTTTTTGGGGTGGTGGTAGGTGGGCAGCAGCATATTGTAAATCTAGCTAGTAAGCAAGTGTTAAAAAAAAGAAATTAATTATAGAACCCTCTTAAAAGGTGACTTAGCTGGGCGGTGGTAGCGCATGCCTTTAATGACAAAACTCCCTAGGGAGGCAGGTGGATCTCTAAGCTCTAGGACAGCCTGGTCTACAGAGCAAGTTCCAGGTCAGCCAGGGCTACACAGAGAAAACATGTTTCAGAAAGATTAAAAAAAAAAAAAAAGTGACTCAGACTCCGAGAAGAGAGAGCACCTAACTTAAATAATAATAAAAAAAAAGACTTAATTTTATATGCATTAGTGTAAGGGTATCACACCCTTGGATCTGGATCCCTTGGAACTGGAGTTACAATTGTAAGCTGCCACGTAGGTGCTGGGAATTGAACTCTGGTCTTTTGGAAGAGCACACAGTGCTCTTAACCTCTGAGCCATCTCTCAATTCCTAATAGTCTTTTTTTTTTTTTTTTAAGATTTATTTATTTATTTTATGTAAGCACACTGTAGCTGTCTTCAGACACTCCAGAAGAGGGAGTCAGATCTCTCGTTACAGATTGAGCCACCATGTGGTTGCTGGGATTTGAACTCAGGACCTTCAGAAGAACAGTCAGTGCTCTTACCCGCTGAGCCATCTCACCAGCCCCCTAATAGTCTTTTAAAGGTCTAGTACCTTCATCCTTAGAAGTAGCTGCCTCCGGCCAGGAAGGCTTTTGGTAAGCTGGAGGCATAGTACCAGTCCAGGACAGCAGAGAAGTAAGACCTTCAGAGTCATCTAGGACAGGATGAGATTGGAAGGTGTGCTTTCAATGACTGTTTGACTATAAATCTAAATACCCATTGGGTTTGGCTACCGGAAGGCTCACTGGGTCTTGAGTTGCCTCTGATTTGCATCTGCCACCTATGTCTCACCGATCAGTTCTTCACCTGGTGTCCTGATTTTTGTCACTGAGTTCCTGCATTCTCAGTGTTCAGTGAGGCAGCTGCCTACTCTCCCAGGAGTCCAGACTGTACGGCTTGGTTCATTTTCCAACCCAAACCATCCATCACCTTCCCAGGGCAAAGATGGAGAGGCCAACATCTCAGAGTACCCGTGGGCTACCTAACGACTCAGCACCTTGCACTCAGGCACAGCCTCTGATTTTTCTTGGTTCTCTCCAGCACCCTCAGGCACCCCTGCCCCCTGCCCCCCAGACTCACACATACCAAACCCACCTTGGCCTTTTGTCAATCCAAGGTCCAGGAGACAAGTCTGTGAAGCAGCAGGGAGACCTGTGCTTCATGCACTCCAATTCTCCTCTAGCGAGTTAGTGGGGAGACAGTTGTGTCTCCAAACTCAAGGGCAATTTGCATTCGGAGAAACTCGGCTGTCAGGGATGTGATAATGCTTGTTTTGTGCTGACCATTCCCGAGTGACACACATGAACAGACAGACAGACAGACACACCCCATGAGAGGCTCAGCTCCCTGAGAAAGTGGGGGATGGTTCCAGAACAGAGAGGAAACCAACTGGGAGACAAAGGTGCATACAGAATTCTTTTATTTAACTTAATCCATGTGGTACTTTAACTACTAGAAAAAAGCAGAGTAATAGATTCAAGTGGCCTTAGCTTCAGCCATTCAAAATAGACAAAGTTTCTTTTTTCATAATGTAAAGAATCCCGAGTATGTCGCAGTAACAGGAATAAATTCTTACAACAGAATATACAAAAACATTGAATTTTTTTTCATCTACTGATTTTCTTTTATATATAAACAGAGGGCTTTTTTTTTAGGAATAATTTATACACAGAAAGTTATGTAACAAATTGGCCATATTATTATCTTTTTTAGACTTTTTTTTTCTTTTTTAAGAAAAAAATTTAACAAGAAAACTCAGAAATGCATTACTGGCGATGTGTCTGCTCCATGGAGTCTTTTGACTTTTGTGTTTTGTTTTGTTTTTTTAAATCCCAGAGGTAGATGAACTCTGGCAAGACTCTTACTTCAACCTCACTGGCAATAGGAAGCAGACAGGAGATGTCACCAGGCAGGCACCTACTCCACCTGTACATGTGTCTGCATATTGCCCAACACCCACAAGAAACTGAAAGACCCAACCAAACCCACAAACGGTTCTCAGACCTTTTTCCTGCAGTGTTAGAAAGTTCCAGATTTTTTCAACAACAGTATCTTGTGGAACCAGAGAGACATGGCCAATAATGCATGGGGAGCCAAAGGACATGGATTTTAATTAGAAAAAAGGGGGCGAAGGGGCACACATGTTGTGGTTTTTGTTACCAGTTTGTTCTGTATTAGAAAACAATGGACCTTCGGCGTTCGCCATTAGATACAGGTAGGCACAGCGTTCGTTAGGATCTGAGGCACACATGCCAACGGGTGCACATCAGAGTCGTGATCACTGTGAGGCCATTCCAGTGTCCTGAAACCCTCCCATCTCCATAGTGTTGCAGAGCTAGGACCAGCCACACCAGCCAGATGTCACCACGGAGTGCCATCTCTTTCCTGGGTGGCCACACACTGCTATTTCCATGGCCAGCAGTTCTTTCCATCTGTTTAGGCTGTTACACTCCACAGGGAACAGTAAGTAACAGATAATTCCTTTCCCCAGCAAAGGGTTCCAAGATCAAGATACTGAAGAATACAGAAGTACTTTTTAAACCACTGGCATTCTTTTGTTGTTGTTGTTTTGTTTTTATTTTTATCTTTTTAATTTTTTTTTGTTTCTTTTTTTTCTTTCTTTTTTTTTTTTTACAAACTAGAGCAGAAAGCATGTGGGAAAGAGGGTGAACCACAATTTGGGTCCTGGGGAAAATTTCTTTTTAATTATTTTTTTTAATTTTTTTTATTTTTTTATTTTTGGCATATTGTAAAGCTAGCTAGTAAACAAGTGTCAAAAAAGAAAAAGAAAACAAAGGGGGGAAAAAGACCACAAACACGTATTTTTGCACACACAGAGAGAAAAAAAAAGTGTTTTTAAATTATTTTCGGCAATTATAAACTACAAACATTTTATAAAATTATTCTATGTTCTTACAAAAATGCAATGAAACATTTAATTAGTTCTTGTAAACCAGATCTTCGTCAACGACTACCCGTAATCTACTGGACTTAGAAGCCCTATTGAAACGATAATGAGTAATTTAAAGAATGTTTTACTGGAAAGATGCAGACACAAATGTGGACAGACGAATCAGTGATTATGAAAGTTCTCACAGAAACAAAACTAAAATAAATCCCTAACACCATGCCCCAGACCGACAGCTCATCTGATGAGCGTGATGGAGCCCGAGTCCTTCAGCACGTGACTTAGCTCTACGAGAAGTTTCCAGAGCAGGATGCCGAGTTTCTTATCTGAAACCAAATGCCCACAGTTGACTGCACAGCCTCCACGTGCTCTGACACCTTCAGACACCATCAAGTCCAAACATGGTCCATGCTTCTTCCAGGCCCTTTACCCTCGGTCAGCCATTCCCATCATGTCCCCATGCCGGTTACCAAGGCTGCCTACTGCACCGGCACTCTGTCATCCCATCAAGGAATGTTCATTTCTCTAAATCACCAACCGGTCATCCGAGTTGGAAGACCAAAGCAAAGACCCCTGGCCTGTCCAAGGTCTGTATCTTCAGTATCTCTTGCAAGAGAGGTTCAATTTTAAACAAACATCCTGTCTTGAAGTTCTCATCTGTACCACCACCTAGTTCAAAGTGGACTGATAAAAGTCTGACCATCATCACTGGTTCTTAAGGAGTGGATCTCTCTGGTCCAGGTCTCCCAACGCAGCTGCTTAGCCCAGGAAATGAAAAAGACATCAGACAGACATAAAAGTAACATTAAAAACAAAAACGAAAGAAAAAAAAAAAAACCCCAAACCGTAAATTCATGACTGCTAAAATGGGCCAAAGCATTTTGATGGGGTGGTCCTGTCTCCTCCTGGACGCCAGTGTTTAGAAAAGGAGTTGTCTCCAGCACTGTGTGGCCACTCTCAGAGGACCCAACAATGACAACAGAGGACCTTGGGTAAGCATCCTAGACTTCTCACCCAAATGAGCTCAGTGTGACCTTGTCACCACCACTTGCTTACCTCAGGCACAGCCACTGCCAACAGAGGTGGGCTGCTAAGGCCGAGGCTCCGGGAGCTTGGGCTGGCTTAGGACTTGGTATCATACAGAGCTCATCCATCTGTCAGCCCACCCTAAAAACACTCCTGTATACCACTCCGCCATCTGCTTGTCTCACCGTGATCACTTTTCTATTTTATAAAGCTGCTTTTCCTACCACTGAATTGTCCTGAGTCATAAGAAACAGGCAGGTAGGAGAGAGCAGCGATGGCCTTGAACAGTCTTTTATATCTCAAGGAGGGAGCCTTATCCCAACTCTGAATCCAATGTTAGGACATTCCTGAAAGGAGACGGGAAGCGTGGGCCCCACACAGCTCAGGTTCAGCTCTATCTCCACGCCTTAGGAAGGGCTGCGTGGGGACACTCCTGGATGTTCACGTCACTTGCACGCTGTGCCTCAGTGGTTCATGTGACTTCAAGCAGTGTGAGCTCCTGTCAGGAGGGGGGTGGGGAGGTGAGGGTGTGTGAAAAAGGCCACGATCTGCTTGGTAAGAGTACTTGAAGCATGTGAAGAGAAAAATCAGGAAGAGGCGGGGAACATCAGCATGAGATCAGGTTAGAACTGTGTATATGATGCCTTACAATAGTCGGGGTGTGTCAGTCCAGCAGAATGACTGCGCCCCCATACAAGACGACCTTGTCTTTTTATTGAAGTGTTTCTGGAGCATTTGTTTATAACGGACACTATGCCGTTGGTGCTGTCTCTCTACTTAAAGGAAAAAAAAAATAACACCCACGCAAAACAAAAGAACACCAACAACTCGGACAGTTTCAAAAATGATAATGATAATAATTAAAAAAAAAAAACCCTTAAAATCAATTGAATGAGCTGTAGAAATCCAGTTGTGGAAAACCGGCAGGTATGTGCGAGAGGAGAGGCCACTATCCCAGAGTGTCACCTACAGTGTAGAAGAAAACCCTGATCAAACAGTATCTCCCAGTGACCTTGTGAGCATCTAGGAACCCAAAGAAGGGCAGCATTCCAGCAGGAGGCGAAGGTCTCCTGAGCTTATGTTAGGCAGTTTCTCCATACTGGGGGGAAAAGATTAGCCACCTCGGTCCCCAGCTAAAGTCCCCAGGGCCTGTAAGAGCAGCTGCTGGAGTTGAGGATTGCACTGTCCACCTGTGAGCAGCAGACGGATGGGTGGACAGAGGCAGAGCACAGGGAAGGCTAGGCGCCAACCACTGGCCTTCCAGCCTCAAGATTTGGTCAGTCCTTGTTTAGCCCTGGGGGTTGGGGGGGGAGGAAGAGGAGGGAAGGACAGCAGCCTGCAGGGGGCGCAGGCTTTGTCTTGCCCCCTTTATTATACTGGCCTTCTGTCAGAAGCAGAAGGGGGAGCTCCCTGACCACTGTACCTCTAAGAGGAACCAATGCCAAAAGAGCAATGGTGGCATGCCCCTGCCTTGGTGCAGGTCTCAGAGGAGCAGCTGAGGGGGCTGACAGGGCACCCTGACATGTGCACACATTGGGACTCTCAAGACAACCTATGTGTGGGTGCCTCCTGCCCTCAAAACCTGGGAGTACCTGCTCTCCTAGGGATGGAATCTGTCAGTCATTCAATCTGTATAGTAAGTTCTGTTCCAAAGTCAGCCAGCTGAGGCTGGGCCAGTGAGCCCCCGCCTCCAGTGGCGTGCTGTGCTCATGGCGGTTGCTGGGTTGAACAGTAGGGGACCAGGTGAGGAGAAAGAGCAGAGTCGCCCTAGGAAAGGTGGGCTTTGGGAGCCAGAGCAGGAAGAGGCTGCTGATTTGAGTTAGTGTCGTTTTAACCCCAGAATCCAGCCCGGCCCCTCTCTGCTTCTCCTGGGTATGTGGCCTGTGAAGTGGCTGAGGTTACCAGTATCATTGGCCTACTGTCAGGTACTGAGAAGTGTGAGATGTATTTTATATATATATATATATATATATATATATATATATATATGCACACACACACATGAAAAACAAGAGTGAGGTAGATAAATGTTTGAAAAATAAGCGCCCACCCCCCCAAAAACCAAAAAAACTGTCCCATCTAATACACACATACACAGAGATACATATACCTTTTCCTCAGCATTTAAATTCATAACAGGGGCTTCTCTACAGTGATTAAAACAGGTATCACAAAATAAATTAAAACTCCTACATGAAATACCTTCTTAATAAGCTCCCCCTCCTTCCCTTTGTTAAGGGGAAAACCCTGTGGGGCAGAGGCTAGGAAGAGCCATAAGCCCGAAACTACAGACGAGCCAGACAACTCCAGCCTTTCCTTCCTGCGTCTAATCTCCAGTCACAACTGCAACCATCATCTTCCAACAGTTTTCTTACTAATTTAAATATTTCCACCCAGAAACGTCTCTCCTGCTGTCACTGCTCTGGTAAGAAGCACTAAATCGAAACAAAACAGGGGCCTTCCCCCCCACTCCCACCCTGGGGGCCCCCAATTCTAGTTAAGGAGGAACAGCAAGGGGGTCTAGGGCCACCGTAGGGTCAGCTCTACTCTGCCTTGGGAATTCTGACCCATGAGTGGGCTTTAGCACACCCACTAAAGTTGCTGCTCCTGGCCATGGGGTGTTGGTGTCTTACACCCTGTGAGCAGGGAGGCCACCTCTTCAGACAAGCTGGTTCTAAAGACAAGTGGGTCTCTTTGTGAATGAGGTGGCAGATGGGCCACTGGGCCAGCTCTGCTGTACCCTGGGGACTCATCAGCTATTGTGTGTGTGTGTGTGTGTGTGTGTGTGTGTGAGTGATAGAAGGATCAAATATTCATTTAAATAATAATCCAATGACTATTGTCTGCAGTTAAAACTGCTATTGTATTCCCAAATTGGTGCGTGCGTGTGTGTGTGTGTGTGTGTGTGTGTGTGTGTGTGTGAACCAAAGCAAGGAGAGAAAGCAGAGTGTAACTTTCAACAATGGGGACTAGAAACACTATACCAGGATGTGAGGGATTTTTAACCTTTTTGTTTCTGACCTGAGTTTGTGGCATGCCTTGCTCTGGAACATACGCTGTGTGCGGGAACGTGAGGAAAGGAGAGAGTAGGGCCCAGGAGTCCGTGGGCTCGGGACTCCCACCCTCCCCACTCCCTCCCCAGCAACTGTGCTCACAGAGCCTATGGGTTAGAGGATAATGAATGGGGCTGCAGGGAGCAGGGGAAGGGAGATGTATTTATATAAAAAAAAAAAGGCATCAAACAGTTCATGGCAAGTTATGTCCTAGAAGCATCAGTTGCCGGAGAAGAGGAAGAAAAACCACACTCTAGTGATAAGCAGAGAAAGTTTCTTGGAGTGAGCAGAAAGGATGAAGGGGTAGACCTGAAAGTTTCATAGATTAAATCCACAAAGATAAAGAACAAAAAAAATAGCAGCTTTTCTTTTCCTGTACAGACGTATAGATGAATATCTGAACTGTAAAAAAGTTATAAAACTGACATTAAAGACGATGTGTATGCAAATGTTTCACGGTCTAACATAGAACTGAGAGACCCATGAAGAAGTCCTAGTAACAGACCATGTGAAAGCTCACACTGCTTGGATCCACTGCCTGGGCGGCTCCAGGCTGCTGTGGCTCTGAATCCCTTCCTCGCACATCCGCAACCAACAGCCAGGCCAAGTCCCTGGAACCCTTTTGCACGTGTGGCCCTGGGTGGAGGGGGAAGGAGGGAGGTCAGGGAGAAGGGGGGGTGAGGCTGGTGTGAGGACCACCTTGACCCACAACCTGACCTTCAGGTTTGCCCATGGCCACTTCCACCAGAATTCTTGGGGTGCTGTGGGTGGGGGAGGGGTGGAGAACCAGTTCTGCTTTCCCCTTCTTCAAGGAGGGCGAGTTCCATCTTGTCCAGTTCTCCCAAACAGTATCCACGCAACGAGACCCAGGAGACGTGGGCTGCAAGAGCCGGGCACAGTGGGGGCCTCAGCACGTGTCTCTCAAATGTTATCGTCAACCAGACACCATGGTTCATCCCACGCCTCTGGACAAAGGGAAATCAGTGCAGGGAGTATATGCGTGTGAGAAAAACCAAACCAAAACCAGGATTTTGGCAAAAATGGCAACGTGAAAATGATAGCCACGGATGAACAATGGCCCTTTTAAATTTTGGGGTGACCCTAAAAAAGGTTAAAGATTAAAAAAATTTCATCTCAGTGTGTGAATTTTTTCTTTTCTTCTATTCTTTCTTTCTTTCTTTCTTTCTTTCTTTCTTTCTTTCTTTCTTTCTTTCTTTCTTTCTTTCTTTCTTTCTTTCTTTCTTTCGTAAAGACCTACGGTGTCAGGCAGGTGTATACGGGGTGATAAGGAGCCCCAGGGACAGCCATTAAGTCAATCTGATTTTTTTTTTTTTTTTTAAAAAAAGGCTTCCCGGATGGGTGTTCACAAACATTTTTCCACTGTGAAGCAGAAAAGAGAGAAAGGAGAGCGTGGAAGTGGAAGGGGAGAGGGCAGAGAGGGAAGGCAGAGGAGAGAAAAAGGCAGAGAACGAAGAGACTCAATTCTCGAGTGTCCTGTTGCTATTAAGTGTTGTCATTAAGGTTTGCAGAGGCCCATGTCAGTTAAGGGTTCAGGTAAGGGAAATAAAAAGCTGCTTGCATATTGAAAAAAGGAAGGTCCCAAATGTGTTTACTGCAGAGAAGCCGTCTCCCGTGGGCAGCAATGGCAGTTCTGAAGATCCACTGAGGTACAGGAATAGGCTTGTGAATAGATTGTTACAACCTGCTCTCCCCGCCCCCCGCCCTGCCCACCAAGTGGGCACACACACGTTACTGTTTGCGAGTGCTTCGGTGTGTCTGAGGATCAACAGGTCGAGGACTGGGGCAGAGGCAAGGCCCTCTCGTTGGCGCGTCCCCCGTTCATGTGAGCGTAAGGCTGTCTCTCATCAAAACTGGCACGGAGAACCAGCACGCCAGGGCCCGGGCCATTCTCAGCCTTGTGTCCTGAGTGTCTTTCAGGCAGAGGCAGGGAGGCTGAGGAGGCCGAAGGGTCCAGCGGGACGCTCTCCATGTTCTCGGGCTCTAGCTCCATCTCCAGCTCCTCTGGCTCAGGAGGCTTGTTCTCCTCACTGTAGTAGAAGGAGACCTCCTGGAAGCTGGGCTCCATCTCATCCTTGATGCTGCCGATGATCTCCAGGAAGGAGGGCCTCATCTTGGGGTTATACTGCCAGCACATGCGCATAAGTTCAAACCTAAGGGGGGGGGTGAGGGGGAGGAAAGGGGTGAGCTGCCAGAGAGACCCAGAACAACTGTATCACCTCTGCACTCCCTGCTTCCCATCTGGATGCCTCTGGCATCCTGCCATGTATCTTGCCCAGAACCCAAGCCCAGCCACAGTGCCAAGCCCAGACTCACTGATTCCACCATGAACAGGGTTGTATTAATGATAGCACTGCTAAGATAAAAAACAACCCACTTCCTGTCTGAAGCACCTCTTCTGACCACACATTCACAAGAAGGAAACCTCTATCTCTCACTAATGGGAATCACAGCTTTCCTGACAGGCACCATTCTCTGTACCTCACACCAGGGCTATTTCTAAGTTTCTTCCTGGCACCAGGGTGCCCCTGGCAGTGAGCCTGAGGGAGGAGGCGGCAAGGGTGCCAGACAGATGGAGCACATATCCCAAGTTTGCTATCTCACGCCAGCACCTGCTCATTGCATATGTCCCATGAAGGCAGAACCCTGCCCTGAAAATGTAGGATGCCCAGGAGCAGGGTTCTAATAGAAACCTCAAGTCGGATGCCAACGAACCAAAGGAAACCCTGAACACCAGTTTTTTCTACAAACAAGGCCAAGGTAAAAACAGTATAAAGCCCATGACTACCTCCATCACTCCCACAAGGTCACAAACCTTTGCGAAGCTTCCTCGTCCTCGAGAGTTACAATGGGCCAGCTGGCACACAGGACAGAAGAGGAAGGCTGCTCATGCAGCCACCGCCCTGACCAGGAAAGGCCTGGGTGCAGACAGTGGAGGAGACTCTGAGCAAGTGGAGGTGTGTATTGCTGACACGTGCATGGCCATGTCAAGGAGCCCAATGCCCCAGTCCCATGGGAGTGGCAAGGTCTACCCCAGTGACGCTCAGAGAGATGGTAAAGCCTTCCCCTGAGGTCTGAGTGCAAGTGCTGACAGTGTGTGCAGAACATGTCCACTGTCACGTTCTCCCCCTGAAAGTTTACAGCCTGAAGATGGCTTCCCTACAGAGATGAGCTAAACCTGCCTCCATGTTCAGCTGTATATAATAATCCCGCTTCCTTGTTTATCTACATGCAATAATCTGCCTGTCTGTTCAAATATATACACTAAACATCCTGACCTTCCAGAGTCCAGTCCACGCAGCCTCAGCTTCTCTATACCCAAGTGCACGCTGCTCTTTCTTCACTCCCTTGATGCCCTCATCAAGTCATAGTTCTGGTACCCAAGCCATGCAGAGAACCACACCTGGGCTCTGACAGATGGACAGACAGAAAGCAAGGACAGGGTGGTCATGATTCTGAGGGAAAGGGGTACCTAGCAGCTCTCAACCACAGGCGTCTGAGACCAAAGCACTCTCCACTCTCCACCTATGCTCCTCCAGAAAATTGTGTTTTAAAACTTTTGGCTCAACAGATGCTTTACACTAAAATCCACAAATGGAAGTTCGAATATATAGGAATCTCAAAGCACCCTGAACAGGCCTCTAGCATCCTATCAGGCTGATCACTGGGCCACCAGGACCCTTCACTTCTTTACAATGGGCCATGCAAATAATTCCACAGGGGTAAAGGCATTTGAAAGCAACCTATAGGTAGGTATGAAGTTGCCTGTGCAGAGAAGACAACCTTGCCCATATGGCCAGCTTCCTTGGACTCTGTAGGGTCAAGTCAGGTCAGGTGGAAGATAGTTATCTTAAGAGAAACTTGAAAAAAGGTGCATTGGAGGTCCACCTCCAAGAATTAAGCATTCTGGAGGCCCAGGGGTGAAGGCAACCAATTATAGTGGAGCCAGGTGCAGCTTGGAGCCTGTCGTAAGTTGAATTCTACCAGAGCAGAGCTGGTTACAACACAGCACCCGTGGCTGTTTCTAAGCGCCTCTGTAGGCTGAGTAGTTGAGACAGCGGCTGTTTAGCTAGCAACCTTACAATATTTACTGCCTACTCCTCTGGTGGGGGGGGGGGAGGTAAAGAAAAAGCCCAACTAAGTGGCCAATGTCTTCGACGGAGGAAAACAAACTGGACCAAAACCAGGGCTAACTAGGTATTCTCACCAGCGCTAAGTGACTGGTCCTGGTGGTACATGACAGGCTGCAGGTAGGTACTAAAAGCTCTAGGCCCTGGAGTCATGTCGGTCCTCGAGAGTCAGAGATGTCTCTTTATTGCAACGATTACAACACATCCTCATCGTATCCATAAGGAAAAAGCACGAACCAAAGCATTTCATCATTTGTCTGAAGTCACACAGTGAGTGAGTTGGAGCGGAGTGAGGCTGTCAGACAATGAATGTAGCTTTACTGTAAGTAACCGGGGTCCCACTAGCAGACAGCTCTCTCCCGGCTGTCCACAGACAGTCAGATCTCATGAGCCGGTTTGGTTGGCATAGACAGCAGGCAGGCAGCAAGCTCCCCTCTGGTTAGGTGGTGCAGAAGCCTGTTCTCCCTTGTCCCCATCATTTCCCGAAGGATTAATCGGAATGGGAAGCAGACACAAGGAGCTTAGCTCTGTGGCCAGGCTGCAATTTCCTCTCTGGCTGACAGGCCCATCCCTGAATAGAAAAGTGCAACCAGGGGCAAGAACATGAGATGTGTCTGGCCCCAAGCCCCGTGGCCAGGAGTGGGGGCTGGGGCTGAGGAGGTGCCACGGGCAGGGTACGGGTGCGGTGACATCAGTAAAAACAAGCCATGTGATGCCTCTTTTAAATCATCCCAGAGTCTGCCCTTCCAGGGCTGCCCATAAAAGGAAGTCTTTTTTGCTCTGTGCAATTTAAGACCTTGTTTTTTATACTCTTTCCACCAGAAAACTCTCCAGTAGACTTTGGGATTAATAAGCTGATAAAGAGCACACTTTAAAACCACTGGACAGCTCCGATGAGCTGGAGCTGTGATTTGCAGAATAGGTCCCTCTATGAAGGTGCACACCTAGCTCTCCTCTAGAAGCGAGTGCCACCCTAGAGGTGTTTGCACACCGTTATTCCCATCCCTCACTTGGCTTCTGAGCCCTCAAGCACACCTTGTGTCTTCAGCTGGACAGGTTGCCATCTGTGTGAGGCACCGGTAAACTGAAATTTGCCAGGCCCTCATGTATACAGTACCCCTGCTGCTGCCAGCTGTTAGTACTGTACCAGGTCATGGTGACTCTTACCAGGGATCAGACTTTCAGAAGGGTCTACAGGACTAAGTGGGTCCTCCTCTAGCATCTCAAGCAGCTAAAGCTGTTTTAGGGCCTACTTCTCAGCTGGGACCTAAGACAGGGATGCCATATAGCCCAGTTGCTGGCACACAGTTGATGCCAGGGACTGTCCAGCAGACACTCTCACCTGCCTGTTATGATTCTATTCAAACCATTTATCTCTACAAAATCAGACCGGGCTTCCAGCCTCCTGGGGGTTTGAACCTCGGAAAGGAAAAATGCAGAAACTGAGTATGTCTCAGCTGCATCTGAGCTGGTGACACTCGGCTAGTAAAACGGTCTAAGTTCCTTCCTGAAGACTTGGCATGTGAGCTCTGGAGATGTTGCTGGATCAAATGGCTCAGTTCGGTGGCTGAGCTTAAATCACTGCCCCATTCTGCAGCGTTAGGGCTGGGGCCTGTCTCAGGGTCTCCAGGTCCCATGAACTCTGGGACTGGCCTCTGACCTCAGCAGGGTTCACTGACAAATCTGTGTCCAAGGCACTGAAATCCAGGGGTAAAGATGGGAATGACAGGCTCCCCGATCCAGTCTCACAGAATTTGCTAGATCAATTCAAACTGAGCTATTGCACCGACAGTCAGACCTGGATACCCTGGTGTTTGGTGGCAGCCCTTCCTCCAAAGCTAGAACACTTTGTAATACACAAGGCTGGACACTTGGCTACTCCTGAAGCAAACTGGTTCATGTGTAGGGATGAGGAGGCCAAAGCATGGCCAGAGAGAGCTGTTCCTGCCTCAGAACCACACAATGGAAGTCCTTCCTCTACGTGTGAGACAGGCTTCAGACTACTCCCAAGAGTGTTCACTTACTATGCCAAAAAAAAAAAAAAAAAAAAAAAAAAAAATCCTTTCCCAGAACCCATCTTCCTCTCGTCAGCATCTCAGCAAATCAGGGCACCACACTCCCTACCGGAGCAGCCCGGCTCCCTTCACTCTGTTCTTTTCTTAGAAAGGAGACCGATCTGCCAACGTGGTTCTGAATGGCAAAGCAAAAAGGCCTCCTGAATCAAGCATTCTGCATCCAAGAGCAGCCTCCGCGTGTAGGCTTCCTCCTTTCCATGCTGGGAACAGGAAGTCCACTGCCTTTCCCATAGCAGGTGGCTCTTCCCAAGCATATTAAATTCATACAAAAAAAAAAAAAATCCAGTCAGCTGGAGATAGATCAACTTCAGGAGTTCCATGAGTTTCTCAGACAAATGTTTGCTCCAGCATAAAAGAAAAACAACAATACGTCTCCTGTGACCAGCCCTAAACCGCAGGAACAAAACTCACACCTGCTCTTTTGAACGGTTTCTCGGCTCGTGAGACAGCGCTGATCCTAGTACCCAAACCAAGGCCAGGGACAAGCCAGTGGCTCAATAATGGCCTGCTGCCTATTCAGTTTTGTAAGGCCCTCCCAAGCAAGAGGGCTTTTTAACACTTGCGAATAGCTGGGGCAAAAACAAACTAACAAGCCCCCCACCCCCCACCCCAAATAGGAGTATTTTTTTTTTTTCTCCTTGTTCCGGCCAACCCTGCTTGCTCTGGTCTGCCCCGCTTGCTCCAGGCGCCCCGCTTGCTCAGTTCCTGCTCTCTCCGGTCCAAGGATTCATTTATTATTCTTCATAAGTACACTATAGCTGACTTCAGACGCACCAGAGGAGGGCGTCAGATCTCATTACGGGTGGTTGTGAGCCACCATGTGGTTGCTGGGATTTGAACTCATCACCTTCGGAAGAGCAGTCAGGTGCTCTTACCCGCTGAGCCATCTCACCAGCTCAGGAGTGTTTTATAAGAAGAAAATGAGAGGAATTCAAATTTCAATATAAAGTTTTAGTTGGGCACTGGCTGCAATCCAAGCACTAGGGGAGTTTGAGGCAGGAAGATCATCCTAAGTACCTGGGCTCCATCCTTGTTGATTCCTGAATCACAGTGGCAGAGCAGAGGGTCTGAAATGAAGAGTGAGCATGCGGTCCACAGGACCACCAATTCTCTCTAGTGTGTTAGAGAAATCCCTTCAGTCTATGGAGTGGTCCACAGAGAAGCCACGGCCTCTCACACTACACAGAGCCGTCACTGTTCCTACCTAACCTGTAGTAAATCCAGTCTCCTTACAATCACCCCATGCACGGAGTGTCTTCATCTGCCGGAAGCCCTGCCTCGGAGTTCAGCAGCAATCTTCTGGAGACCTTGAGCTAGCTAGCGTCACCTCATCGAGCTCCTCCTAGGTTTCATTAGAAAGCCTGTGAGATGACAC
This sequence comes from Mus minutoides, assembly GCA_902729485.2. Lineage (NCBI taxonomy): Eukaryota > Metazoa > Chordata > Mammalia > Rodentia > Muridae > Mus > Mus minutoides. The sequence continues at coordinate 3,989,663 of LR749512.1, read as the reverse complement.
TTTCCACTGCTGGAGCCTCACACGGGACTAGGCTAGCCCACACCTTGACGTCTCAGGATTCTGAGGATAGTCACTAGCACCTCGGTGTGCTCTGCCCACCGCCTGCACGGCACGCCCAACCTCTCCACCTCTACACTGCCTCACCATCCAAGGCGCCAAGGGAGTGAGCGAGCGCCCTGCCGAGGAAGAGAAGGCCAGGGGTAGGCAGAGTCTTTTGTGTAGAAGTAAAGAAATCTTGACAACCCCCCTGGGATTCTTTCACTAGTGGAGCTGAACCTGTTTTGGAGTGTTTCCTGGAAAACTATATGGATCTTGACGTATCAGTGGGAACCTGCTTTGATGTTTAACCCTGAGATGCAGAGGGACAGCTTAGCCCGTCCTTTAACGTGTGCACATCAAATGCAAGTCCCCTGCTCTCAACCTGTACCCGATGAGCCAATCAGAATACCTTCATGTCTCCCTTGAAGCCTCACTCCAAGAAGGGCCATTCTCCCGACCCACTAACATCAGATGACAAAGCAAAACCTCTACTCAAGAGAGTAGAAGTAAAAGGCCCATACGTGGAAAGATTCTTCCCCAGTTTTGGCAACACCCGGGAACCTTTGAGGAGTGGAGCCTAGGAGGTTGCCAGGTCGTTAGGTATCTCCGAAATTTAGGACTACAGCTCTTTAATGCAGGGGGGTTCTCAACCTTCCTAATGCTGTGTCCCCTTAATACAGTTCCTCATGTCGTTGTGACCCCCCAACTATAACACTACTTTATAATTGTAATTTGCTACTGTTCTGAGGCGAAATGGAAACGTGTGTTTTCCAATGGTCTCAGGCGACTCCTGTGAAGGGGGCAAGGGGTCACGACCCACAGGTTGAGAATGGCTGCTCTAATGGCTCTTTTCCACTTTCAAGCCACAAAGTGAGAATATGCGCTCTGACACACCCTTTCTACCGTAAAGGCTACCTCACCACAAAAACCAATGGTTACACTGGGAGCCAATATGAAACGCTTTTCCTTGTAAGCTGTTTATTATCTTGGGGAGTTTTTCCAGTCATGCTGGCTGAGCACTGAGGTGGACGTGACATCGAGTGACAACTCTCACGACCAATCGATGCAGGGTGTTATTTTACCAGAAGTGGAGCGAGGCAACCATCTCACCAAGCCCCCACCTTCGCCCCCCCCCCCCCGCCCGGGTGTGCCTACAAGTATGTCCAAAGGGGTATGAGCTCAACCTTGCTGCAGGTCCATGAAGCTCGAAGGGATAAAGATGACAGCAGATGGTCTGTGACCTTGTGCTAGGGCTATCTGAGGTTAAGCCTACCAGTGCAAGAGAGTGACTCCTGACCACAGAGCTCTGTGTGAGCATGCTGTATAGACCTTCCAGGAGCTTGGGGAGAGCTTTCAAATCTGGCTCACCAGTAGTAACTAACGGTTGCATTTTTTGTCTTAAAAATTAAATTTTACATGAAAAAGATGAGCCAGGATTGCTATTGTCCTGTATTTCAGAGATGGGAGATGGGGGGTAGTGGTGGCTGAGACGCTATGGTGCAAAGTGCCAATTAGCACTGGGGGACCAAGGGGCACAAGGATGAGATTAAGGAGTAGCACAAAGTCACAGATCCAACAAGCTCATCAGCAGCAAGGATAGATAAGCCCCCTTCTAATCCTCTCCTGTACCCACAAGCAATGGAGGGGATGGCTCTAGAAATACATACAGCATATCCGGGCAGTTGTCTGGCTTGTCCAGAAGGCCGCCTTCCATGACGAAACGAAGAACTTGCTCGTTGGACAAGCCCTGGTACGGCTGCTCAGCCAGCGTGGCGATTTCCCAGAGGACGACCCCAAAGGACCTACAGGTGGAACAGAACATGAACAGTTCAGAAAAGGATGGGAATGACCATGTCCCCTCCTAGCAAGCATTTCTTAGAGTCGGGGTCCTGAAAAAAGTGTCCTCAATGTGACGACTGCACTTTGTGGATGTCAAACCAGCCAGCTTGCTAAGTGTGGGACATTTGTTCCTCTTTGTCACCATTAATGCTTCCTGTAGGGCTACTGCAACCCAGGTGGCAGGGCTGAGGTAGCTAATGTTAGGGGCTTCTAACATCTCTCAACAGCAGACACATTCAGTGCCTGGTCCCAGCCATGACTTGGACATAAGCCAAACTAGCTCTAGTTCAGCAAGGAATGCGGAGGACCAGGTCCCAGCCTGGCCACTGACCTGGGACAGCTAAGCATCTCAACTATCTCCTTCAGGGATTCTTTTCATCCCAGCTTAGAAATCTCTATGCTAATGGTTTTCCACAGGGTTCTTAAAACAAATGGGTATCTGGGCTTCCCAGAGCAGTTCTGACCAGCTGGTTGTAGGGTAGGGAGCTGGGCCTGGGATGTCTAAAAGTTCTGTAGGATCTTGACTTGGGCCAAGAAAGATGAAAACCCAGTCCCCTGCAGAACTCAGGAGCCATGGCTGTAGAGGAAGGGAACTGGGGTGGGATACACTGGCCAGGGGGTGTGTCGCAATAACAAAAAGTCCCTTGGTCTAGTGGCTGGCTGAGGTATGAACTCAGCAGGCAGAGCAGTGAGGATTCTACGGCGTGTAGTGTGGCGGGAAGACGGAACTAAAGGAGATCCATGTACGTAGACACTTCAGACAGGCAATGGTTTCACTGTTGCTCACAGTGTGAACACACCTTCTCAGGGAGACCCCCCCCCCCACTTTCACAAACTTCTCCCTGGCCTGTCTGCTCTTACAGTCAGGCTGTACGGCTGGAATGAAGAAGGCTGCCCATGGCAAGCCAACACAAGGATTCGGATGGAACCCTAGCAGGGCTGAGCCCCACAGAAGAGCCTGAGGCGGCCATTTTCCACTTAGCGCTCTGAGGATGCTGGCCTAAGCTGAAGCAACAGCCTCTGACTGAATCTTAACTTCTGGTTTGCAGCTTCAGCCTCCTTCTATGAACAAAAGGGTTTTGTACCAACTGATAGTAAGCAGTGTCAGACGGGAACAGAGCCTCAGCAGTCAGTCCCAAGGTCCTCGGGAACCGGCAGTCACTAAGATAGACAGTGCCGTTATGGTTTTCAAAGACCTGGCCCTAGAGAATCAGGTTTCCTGTCTGTTTCAGCCATGGGTTCTGCCTTCCAGAGCCTTCGTGGCCACTCCAGAGGCATTCTTTAGAGGCTGCAGTGCCCACCCTTATGTCTGAATTCCGACCTGAGACAAGCAGTGATGTATGTGGTTTTCTCTTTTTATCAACCAGTTCTGACCAGGTTCTCTTCCAGGCCAACTTCCCTTGTCTCTCATGCTTTCCCTGGTGTACCACAGGCTTTCAGGCAAAAAGTCACAATCCTGGCCCCCAGCTCTGACTGCTATGTCTAGATTGCTGGTTACTTGACTCTACAAACTCAGCATGTGATCTCCAGTGTAACTCTTGCTGGCACCCTGTTCTCCTCCTGGATTCCCTGCAGCCAACATCCCATTCCATCCCACCCCATCTCAGCAGCCGGTCTGCTCATAGGGTGGACAGGAAGAGAGTATAAACCAGAAAGAACAAAGACATCTAAGGGCTGGCCTTCCTGCCCTTGTGAGGGAGGGGACAGTCCCTGGAACATCTCCCCAGAAGCTCAAATAACAGCTTTGATAAATGCAGATGATCAGGGTGTGGCTCCCCACACCATGCTCCTAAGGTCTCCTACAAAAAGTCAAACAAAATCCTTCCGCCTTTTCTTTGGATTTTTACCTACTTCTGGTTGTGAATTCATCCTAAAATGACTGCAACTCCTCCAGCAAGCAGAGGTTCAGTCAGAGCTGAGAATCGGTTTATACATTCCAGTGTCCCTGCTGTCTGTCCCCAGCTGTATGTTCAAATACCCCCAGCTCTGCCAGTGCCTCAGCACTTGGCAGAATGAATTCCAACACCTTCCCACTTCATGCATTTTCTTATTGGTTCATAATGGCTATGTAGTTGAAGTGGAGGAAATCTGCAGGAAGCACCCTGTGTGCCTCTCGCTGTGGCACACAGCGACAGCTGTTACTGAGAGTCGGGGTAGAGTGAGTCTGTGCTCGCTCTGTTTTCCTATCCTGTAAGGTGACCTGAGAGCTTCCAGAAGCACAAAGCTTAGAACAAACAGATGGAAGTGTGGCCCTAGGTGTGCCCTCTCCTGCGACCTCATCTACACGTGGAACAGAGTACTTTGATTCGACAGAAAAGACGTAACCTCAGATGGGCTAATTGCGGAACAGACCTCATCCTAGAGTCGGGAAACAACCAGGCTGTGCTGGGTCATATTCAAAGGCTATTTCCAATTTGCACCTGTCTTCCAAACAACATCCAAGGCTCTTGACCGGGAAAGGTTCACGAGGCTAAAGAACTGATGTCAGTCACTACTGAGATAGTTTCTCTCTGTGGTCATCTGCCCTTTGAATAAACCACCGCTTCTGTAACACAACAGCAATGGGATCTCCCGAGTGGACAGCCAAGACACTTGCTGACATTCGAGGAGGGGGACGTGCCAGGGCTCCTGCCTGCCAAGAACTCCAGTTGTATTTTGGAACCTGATGACCTCCACACGGTGTTTCCAAGGAACTGCAGTAAACAGTACTACAGAGAAGTCTTTGCACCCTCTGGTCAGTGTGCTACTACCACAAGACATTTATTACTAAGGAAGATGCTCTGGGTCAGGAATAATGGACATTGTGTGTGTGTGTGAACAGATGGGTCCAATAGAAAACCACAACCACCAAGACTCTCAAGTTTTGGGTTTAAATAAAGCAGTGCCTTCAATCCTAAGGTTCAGTGAGCTGAGGCAGGAGCACATACATACACAGTATTAACTCACTGAGAGGGGGGAAAAAGAGAGAGGGGAACAGGCAGAGGAAACAGACAGAGGTGAAAGCTTAGGGATCGGGCATTTCCCCAGTCCTTGGAAATATAATCAATGTTTGCTCAAAAGGGAGGGAATTTTGGTTCCACATACTCCGGGCATCTCACAGATACCTTTTTTGCTCTAATGGACTCCACACAGGAATATCTAAAAGACAAAGGGCTAAACAGCACTGAGAGCTGAACTCAAGGCTGGCAGTTGGTCACAGTGAACAGAAACAAGGAGGAGAATGACCCACGAGCTGGAAGGTCCAAGCTGGCCATGGAGGGAAAGTCTCATACCAGACATCAGAATGAGTAGTGAAGACGCCATCCTTGAGGGACTCGGGAGACATCCAGCGCACAGGCAGCAGCCCCTTCCCACCTTTCCGGTAGTAGTCCGTCTCGTAGATGTCTCGCGTCATACCAAAATCTGGAGGGAAGATGCACAGTTACTTGGCTGGACCAGGTCTTGGGGCAGAGCCCTGTCCTTCCCCCATATTCAAGGTGAGACATGTTCTTGTTCCACTCTGAGAGGGCTTTAGCCTCACGGTCTCTTCACAGGAGAAGACAAGACATCTCTGGTCTTAATCAGGCTCCTTTAAGAAATTAACTCCCTTACGACATTTAAAGTGAGAGGCAGTTTGCAAATCACCGAGTACCATGATTTTTCAAGAAAATATGTGCCGCACAGAGCAAGGATGTAGTTTTAAAGTTTGGTCAAACACATGGGAGAATGTAGACCCCATTTACTTGGTAGTGTGTCTCTACTGCTGAGGAAAAGGCCTTTTGTCACTCCATAGGGGACAATGTACATAGTAAGAACTCAGGAAGATAAAAGGACAGCGAGCAGCTGAGATGCTCTTCACCAGGCTCCAACACCCTTTCCCAACACAATACTCTCAGTCATTTTTGAAAATGGTTTCCATTTTCTAAGTCTCTTGAAGGTGTTACATCATCACAGTGGATGGCAGGCTTGCTTTTTTATAATCTCATATTACTGTGTCTTCATCCATTTTTGATTTTCCACTCAACCACACCACCTTTTCCTCACATAAACTCTTCCATTCTCCTCCCCTGGAGGAAAGAGCCGCTCTACCTTTAAAATGTCCCTTCGCATCTCTAAGTGGTACCACAAAGAGGTGAGGTACAAAAAGGCAGAGAAAACCCTACGAGAACGAGGTTGCATGGAGGTTAACCCAACACAATTGACTTGCATGGCGTCTGAGCTACCAGCTGCCTCTCTTGAACTGATTTAGGGTGTGTATCCCTGAGATAGGGGCACAGGGGGACACCGAGAGCAGAACGGGCCTGAGGAGGAAAAAGGAAGTGCTTAAATCTCCTCTCTGAATTAATCCAGAGACATGCAAATGAGAGGATCTCATTTTGACTTGCATAAAGGGGAATTCTAGAAAACAATCTCTCTCCCTAAATGCAAAAGAAAAAAAGAACAACCCCCCCCCCACTTCCCAAACGGGCACGCACAATTTAATTCTAAAAAGAAAAATCATAATTATAATAGAAAATATCCTCATAAATGCGCCACATGGTTAAACGGAAAATATAATCCTTACTGATTTGGATTTAAAATGGCAAAAATCACACTCGCGCACAAAAGCATTTTTCCAACTGCAATGCAAAATGGGACCAAAGCAGCCTCACCAAGTTCCTGGCTGTGCTGGGAAGGGTACAGAGCAGGGCAAGATGAGGACGTGGCACAGGCTTGCTGTCTGAGCACCTCCGGCTCGGTCCTAATCCACTCTTACTCCACAGGTGGGGAAAGATGGCACCTGGACGGAAGGTACCTGCCCCAGGCCACTCAGGAGCACAGCTTTCTCTGAGGACTAAAATCTAGATCCCCACACATAAGGGAAGGATGGGAGGCAGGAAGGACCACAGAGGCTGGTAAGAGGATGAGCCTCTTATCTAGAAACTCTAGGGCAGGGTATTCTCTTAAGGGCTGCCCACCAAGCTGGGCTCCCAGGGCTCCAAATAAGAGTGTGCAAACCCAGAGACATGCTGGGGGTATCTTCAGTAACTCCAATGACTGACATCTGTTCTGTAACACAGCTGCATTGCCAACACCGCTAACTCCTGCAATCAACAAAGACTTTGGATACCTCTCTAGAAATGATACCCACTGCTTAACAAGAGGCCAGGACCGCGCTCATGCAAAAACCACCGCTAGCGGTTAGGCAAGCACAACATCTCCGGGACACAAGCTCAAGAGGGGCCAAAGGTTAGTGGCCGATAGTTTCTGCTACATTGTCTGTCCCTCTGCTCGTTCACAGGATGAACACCTGGTATGTTTCTGACCTGCTGGCTATCACAGTAGGAAGGTAAAGGCCTTTGTATATGCAGGATGGTTTTCTGAGCAACCTTGTTACTTTTTTTTTTTTTAAGTAAAAGTCAAAAAACAAAGCCAACATACAAGCTGTAAGGCGGGGGAGAATTTCTAGCCAATGACCAGAGATGTAATCCAATCAGCATTTTAGGATCACAATGTGTGGGCAGCAACAAGGTAGGCTGAACAGCTAAGGTCATGGCAGGCAGTGCTTGGAGCTACCATTGAAGGATGCAGCTCAGCAGCTTAACTAGCAGCATACATCAGGCCCTGGGTTCAACTCCTGGTAGCAGGAGAGGAGGAGAGAACTTAGAGCCGACCAGTCCTAGGAGTGAAAAGCAGTCAGCAGTGATCTTCCCTCTCCTGTGGACTGCCACGCCCACCTTATCACCACTTGTACTGGCTAGGTTTGTGTCAACTTGACACAGCTGGAATTATCACAGAAAAAGGAGTTTCAGTTGGGGAAATGCCTCCATGAGATCTAGCTGTGAGGCATTTTCTCAATTAGTGATCAAGGGCCCCTTGTGGGTGGGACCATCTCTGCGCTGGCAGTCTTGGGTTCTATAAGAGACCAGGCTGAGCAAGCCAGGAGAAGCAAGCCAGTAAAGAACATCCCTCCATGGCTTCTGCATCAGCTCCTGCTTAAGTTCCAGTCCTGACTTCCTTTGGTGATGAACAGCAGTATGGAAGTGTAAGCCGAATAAACCCTTTCCTCCCCAACTTGCTTCTTGGTCATGATGTTTGTGCAGGAATAGAAACCCTGACTAAGACACCACTGTTACACTATGCAGGGGTTTAACCATAGGGGCACTTTGCCTCTTAGGAATCCCATGGGTCTATCCAGGGACAGTGTTCTTTGTAAGCTGAGGGGTGGACTGGATGGTGGACATTTTCCTCAAGCCAAAACCACTTCAGGAAGCAAGCTGCCCTGATGATTTCTGTAACATTCGACCCAGGAAGCAGGACAGCAATCTGGACTACCATGTTAAGGTGCTCTCTGGGTTACAGCCAGGAATAGACAATCTCACCAACTATACCCATCTCTGCACTCAAGGGCGAGCCGCTGCTCCTCTTGGACATATTGAAAGTATCTGCAATGGCAGACTAATGACTGCAAAGTCCCCACAGCGCCTGTGAGTTTAGTTTAGCTTGTGCTCCAATCTGGAAAGCAAAGGACACACCTCCAATTTTGACCGTGAAATCTTCGGCTACCATGCAGTTCCGAGCAGCGAGGTCTCTGTGGACGAACTTGTTGGCATTGAGGTAGGCCATGCCATCTGCAATCTCTCCAGCCATCTGGATCATCTTGCTTAAGCTCGGGGGAATGAGGACTAGATTATTCTGCTGCAGATTCAAAACAAGACAGAGCCATGAGCAACTGAGACCTTTTCCCCCCTAACTACCTGTAATACAGTCTAGGAGTCACAAATCCATGCTTACTTAATCTGAGTACCACAGGTCACCTGCAGGGAGTCAGGACTTGCTCAGAAGGACATATTGCAGAGCCCTGGCCTCACCTGCTTGTAATCACGTGCAGCTAGAGGAAACATCGATTAACACTTCTTGGGACCAGTGATCTCTTTTCCCACCCCCTCCCATGTATGCATGCACATGGATGTGGGGGCCTGAAGTTTATGTGGGGAGCCACCTTCTACCCATTCATTGAGGCTGGGGGTCCCTATCAAACCCAACACTGGTCAACATAGTTTGCTCTGGGGATCCCAACTCATCTTTCCAAGGCTAGAATCACAGGTGTGCTGCCATACCAGCCCAGCCTTTACATGGTTTCTGAGGACCTGAACTCTGATCCTTATGCCTTAAGCTTTTATCAGTGAACCACCACCCCCCTGCCCAACCTCCCCGTCTAGTCTTTTCTATTTGGAGTGGGACAAAAATTCTTTGAAGTGAATCAGCAAATTTAGGCAATAAGTATTCTCAGCTCCAGCTAGTTTCCATGTTCCTTTGGCTTCCACCATCACCGAGTGTGATGAAGAGGAAGGACAGAGCACCTGTACAAAGGCCACACGGAACAGAAACACTTCCTAAATGGATTACCACGAGCTTTGCTTCCCGTGTAAGCTGCCAGGACTTATTCATCTTCATTTCCTTCTTCTAAGGTACAAAGATACGAAGACTAATGCTTTCCTCTTGGATTACTGTTTTCTACGGGCACTGAGGACAACCACAGTTCAGGTGGAGTTCACCTTGGAGGGGACCAAGGACACTGACCAGCAATGAGGACCAGTATCATGTCTGAAGAGGAGGGCAAGATGCTGCCTTAGGAACTGAAAAGAATTAACCTAAGAAGTGGTAAATTCATAAATAAATAAATAAAACAAAACAAAACAAGATTTATGTCTAAGAGGCTGATGAGAATGGCTTAGTGGGAAAGGTACCTGCTGTCAAGACAGAGGGACCTATGTTCATGTCCCAAGATAGGTATGGTAAAAGATGAAATTCAACTCCCTCAAGGTGTATGTAGGTACACACATGCACATACACACACACACACACACACACACACACACACACGCTACACACATACAAATGTAAAAAAATTCCCAAAGCTCCGTTACCCCACTCCCATGTGCAAAACCAATCATGACCCTTATGCCTCAGTATCCCTAACTGCAAAACTTCTCATACAACATTATGAAGCCATCTCATTTCCTAGGTCCCATACACATACCTTCCTAATGTATCTCAAGTCACAGGAGAGCACGACCCTGCTTGGAGATCACATTGTTTGGGCTAGTCTACATGGATCCCTTGTGCTCTGACCACGCTGAACACTTAAGAGCATTCTGGCTCTTGCCCAGGGTTGCTAAGTTCTCAGCAGATGCCAGGCTCTAGGAGGCTGGCAACAGCCCTCCAGCACGTCCAGGAGTACGTTCCACACGTCATGGCGAGTGAGGACCTAGCTGAGCTCATTTATCTATTTAACCATTTTTACTCTGGTCCAGGGTCTCTTCCTATAATAATCCAGGGATGTCCTCAGAGGATGTGCCACCATGTGGAGGAAGCCTGAATCATCATTTCCTTTACACAGGTGCTTCCCCGTCACGCTGGCTTTTAGCATCGTTAGGGTCTTACATACACATGGCAGAGCAGGGCCTCTGCAGTTCAGTGACACGTACTTAGGCTCATGACACATACTGCGGTGTATGTGTGTGATGCTGTGTGAGTGTTCAAAAGCTGTCACTCAACACGTGAAAAAACAGTCAACAACAGGGACTTAATTATGTGCAGGAAAGGGCTGGGCTGACATTTTGCCAGTTCATGGTAATATGTTGTCAATCTTTCCTTCATCTCGAGAGAGAATAAATCTTTAATTTTGTTAGAGCCCCTTAAGATGAGCACACATTCATACACTTATCTAAGTAAATAAGCGAACAGCAATGAGGTAGAATACATTGAAGCCGGAGTATATACAGTGAATCTGGGCATATACACTGAAGCTGGGTATATACAGTGAAGCTGGGGTATATACAGTGAATCTGGGGCATACACTGAAGCTGGGGTATATACAGTGAAGCTGGGGTATATACACTGAAGCTTGGGCATATACATTGAAGCTAAGATATATGTAAATCATTTTTAAAAAATTCTGACATGAGTTAGAGAAAATTTAGATCTTGATGAATTTAAGGGTAAGTTTTACTTCTGAAAGAGACTTTCGTAATCCAACCTGTCTCTTTACATTTAATTAAAATTTTGTTTTATGTTTATGGGTGTTTTGCCTGCATGTATGTTTGTGCACTACCTGCACAACTGGGGCCCACGGAGGCCTGCAGAACTGTGAATACAGACAGTTGTGAGCCACCATGTGGGTACTGGGAATCCAACCAGGGTTCTTTGGAAGAGCAGCCAGTACTTTTAACTGCTGAGCCATTGCTACAGCCCTTTAATCTCTCTACACGAGGAAACAGAGGTCCAGAGGCATCTTACTGTTGCCTGAGGATTGGAGGTAACCAATGACAGCCCGAGAGCACAAGTTACGGGTTTACTCTGTGCATAAACTAGGAGTGAAAGGCATTAAGCACATCCTGATGTTAGGAGGTGCCTTAAAGGACCACTCTCCAGTCTCCTTCTGTAGATGGGTCAGGATGCTGCTGCCGGGAGAAATAGGCAGAGCTTTGTGGCTTTGCTATCAACGCATACACCACCTTGTGGCTCTCCTGAAACCCCAAAAGCACATGCTAAAAATACAGGAGGACATTTGTGAACAGGTACTCAGAACTAAAATGAAGGAACCATGTGTCACTTGGTAGAGGAAAAGAAAACAAAAGCTTCTACAGAGAAGGGGAGCAAAACCAGAAGGGCTCGAGAAGAGGAAGTTCCCCTTAAAGGGAATGCCTGTCTGTCAGACAAGCTGCTTAGTCAGTCAGGTAGCAAAGCCAGGGCCTGTGAGGACCCCAGAGCCTGAGGAAGCCTATGAAAGGCATTTGGTCCTGGCAATATTTCTCAACACCCCCATCAGTTAACTCTTAGTGAGGACTTAGAAATCAGACTTAAGCCAGTTGGTTGTGGTGCATACCTTTAATGTCAGCACTTGGGAGACAGAGGCAAGCGAATCTCTGAGAGTTCGAGGCCAGCCTGGTCTACGAAGTGAGTTCCAGGACAGGCGGGGCTGCACAGAAAAAAAAACAAAACAAAATGCTGTCTCAAAAAAACAACAAACAAATAAACAAACACAAAAATAACAACAACAGAAAATAAATCAGATTCACATATGCTAAAAAGCTGGCTGCGGGCTAACACACAGAAGGGACACTCCACAGTGACTAATCAAAAGTTACACAGGACCTACTCAGGTTCACAGTTTGTAAATTTCACTAGACTAAGCAGAATCACGCAGCTGGGATGATTATCATTTAAAAGCCCAAGCTTGACACTGTCTTGTTACCTATTCTTGGAAGTAGTTTCAGAGTTAGAGAAGTGTCTGAAGCAGTGTTAGGGCAAGGGAAGAACAATGTGTGTCATCAAGGTAAGGATAGTGTGCTCACATGTACACGTGTGTGTGTGTGTGTGTGTAATGGGCACCTGAGGAAACAGCTGTCTTGTGCACAGACAGGGTTGGGAGTCACTCTGGCCAAAACCTCTGACAACCTGAAGACTGACCTTTATTGAGCACTTACTGAAAAGGTTACCAGCCACAGACATGACCCTGAGGTAAAGAAGGGGCACACCCCGAGGACCTCAAGAGAAAATGTGTGCTAGGCAGTCAAGTGTACTGGAAAGTCAGTAGGGGAAGCTGTGGGAAGGGTTGGCCATGACACGTGGTAGGGCAGCTGGGGTTGGTGTAAGATGTAGGCAGGGGTAGCGGGGATACAGAAACAAGAGCACAGAGATGCTGGAGGATGACTGGGTGGGATGCAGAGACAGACCTTCCAAAGATCCCAGTCTGCCTACTGTTGGACAATCCTATACAGAGGGAACTGACAATAAAGCATATCTCAAGACGCTCAAGGCTGAGAAACAAACGGACTTAAAGACATGTTTCCTACAAGCCAGCTCTTGAAAAAAGTGGAACAGGCAAGATAACACAGCGAGGAACAAAACTGACCTCCACTTCTGGCCTTAGAGACCGGAGATAACTTTTGAGATCGCCACGTGTCATTAGTTCCATGATGACCAGGGTGGGCTGGCCTTGGGATACCACACCCAGCAACCGGACCTAGAGGAATCAAGAAAAGGACTCAGAGTGGGAGGGCATCCCACACGATGACCTATGCCTCTCAGAACTGGGTGGTGCTGGGGCTTGTGGCCAGGAGCGGAGTTCTGGTGGGAGGGTGAGGCTCCCACCTCAAGGGTCTGTGGGTAGCAAGAATGCAATGGGGAAACCACTGGGAAGAGGGCAAGGCAACAATTCCGTAGCTGGCCAAGGACACAGAGGGTGGTCCCAGGGATGCTTCTGACAATGTCTGATCTTGGCTTCTTACCACATGGTGACAATTGAACTCCTTCATCACCGAGGCCTCGTTGAGAAACTCGATTCTTTCACGCATACTTGCAGCCTCGTTCACTGTCTTGATGGCCACTCTGGTTTCAGGTTCATCCTTGACCACGCCCTTGGCCACTCCTTCATAGACCATCCCGAAGGACCCTTGTCCGAGCTCCCGGTTCATGGTGATCTTCTCTCGAGCTACCTCCCACTCATCAGGCACGTACACTAGTAACAGACAGGATGCAAATGACCCTTAGACAGAGATTACAAGATGCTGTTCCCTAAGACCCACCAAGGAGACTATCAAGGTACAAAGAGTCCAGCACGGGTACTCAATCCTTGAGGACTCCATGACACTTTGAAGGTGGTACTCGTAGCTAAGAACCAGAAGGGAACCAAGAAATCTAAGACAGGAAAACCAAACCAAACCAAAAAACAGTGGTTCTTTTTTTCATACCCTTGGCAAAACACCAACCCAACAAATTAAAACAAGCGAATTAGCCCTAAGAGACAAAGAAAGTGGAACTTCTGTTTTGCCCATCTTCATCAAGGGATGAAAATGTAGGTCAGAAGGAGAGAACGGTGGGAGGGAATGGAGGGGGGAGGGGAAAGGACCAGAGTGAGGGTCAAATCTCCCCCTCCCTGGATGAACCCAGAGGTGAGAAACATCCTCTGCATGGTCTGGGTGCCAGCTTACAGGCCACCCAGCCCCACTATAGGCTTTCAGTACTTGAAGACGGCTACTCCAACTGGCATGTGCTGGAAATAAGGCATACATTGCATTTCAAAGACTTGCTTAAAACAAGGAAAAAAGAAATAACTTTTAAAAGATTTTAAAATTTATGTATACATGTGAAAATCTCTCTCTCTCTCTGTGTGTGTGTGTGTGTGTGTGTGTGTATGAGCACACACACATGCACACACGTGAGTCACCACCTGTGTTTGGGTGCCTGGGAAACCCAGAAGACAGTGTTGGCTTCTCGGACCTATAGTTACAGTTGGCTGGAGGTCTCTTCACAGAGGAGCTGGGAACTGAATTAGAGTTCTCCAGAAGGTCAGCAAGGCTCTCCTCAACTGTTGGGCCATTTTTTTTCCCCAGCTTTGTATTTCAAAGGCTTGGTTAAAAACAAGTTTAAAAAAAGATAGCTTTTATATTAAAACTGACTGTTGGATGTTGTGGGATAAATGAAAATTCTAACAGATTTATCTCATCAGCTTTTACACTTAAAAAAACATGGCTACTAGCTGGGTGTGGCAACAGGAAGCTGCAATCCCAGCCCAGCCCACTGGGCACAGAGGTTAGAGATGGGGTCTGTTGAACCAAGGGCATCTTCATATCGTGTTTCAAAACACCAAGACAATGAATGTATCAGCCGCAGTGATGATATCAGACCTGTAGTTCATGCAGTTCATTCCTCCTCTTCCATAGCCATGTCTGACAAGCTCAATGTGGCTGAGAGGGAGAAACCCAGTCAAAACTAAAGACGGCAGAGACTTAAGAGTCCTCAGCCATCAAAAGAAATGGTAGAAAAGGAGATGAGAGTCCCCCCACGCCCCCTCCCACCCCTGGCAGAGCAGAGCGCTGAGGTAGGCCTTGTGCACTACAAGCACTGTCTTCCTGTATTCCTCCATATAGCTGTTTAACTCTGGAAGCTGCAGAGGTTGGATCCAGTTTAAGCTGCCCTGTTTCCCCTTTTGCTGAGATCTAGTGACTACAGACTGCCTGCCTTTTCCACCTGAGAGGAAGGAGAACTCATGCATTGATGAAGGAAAAAGCAGGGTGGGAGATAAAACCCACGGTTTAAATCCCAGATGATTCAAGGTGCCCTGCAGGCTGTAAAATGCAGTTTAATCCCAGGGCTGTGCTGTGTTGTTTTTTCAAGTGATTTGACTTAGTGGAATGCATACTGTTTTAAAACCATCAATTTTGTGAATGGCTGTTTTCCCTGCATGCATCTGCACTGTACGCACATAGCACCTGGGTGCTACTGGCATGTGGGTTCTGGGAATCAAATCAGAGTCTTCTAGAAAAGCAGCCAGTGTGTTTAACTGCTGAGCCATCTCTCTAGCCCCAGAATACATAAAAGTATTAAAACTTAACAAGAAACCAAACCAAACCCAGAGGCCAGGGTCTGTAGCTGGGTGGCAGAACTCTTCCCTAACATGGGTGAAGCTAGGATCCCCCTTCCAGGGGGTCTCTAAGTGAGGGACGTGAGCTCTGGGATGGAGGGGGACTCAGTAGCGACCCCAGGGCTTTGGCCTGCGCTCTGCAATGCCAGGAGCCTCCCTGACACGGACCGGAACAGAATTCCTTCTCCAGCTTCCATTTTTGGTTATGCTTGATCTGGTTTGAGAAAAATAAATAAACGAATAGTTCTGAGAAGGAAGGGCGAAGAGAAGGAAAGAAAATAAGAGAGGCAAGTAAGAAAGACCAAACACAGGCAGGCTCCATCCCATAACGCCAGTGGGCACAGTGAGAACTGAAATCATATTAAATTAATACATGAGATCTGGAAAGAAAATACCTGCTCCATTAGACCCATAACCTAACATAGTTACTGACAGCCCTGTCTAACAGCGGATGGCCAGCAGACATGGCAAGAAGGAAGCCCTAGCTCAGAGCCTGGGCCTGGGAGGGGACTCACAGCTGTGTTTGCTTTTATGCTTTTAGATGCCATGCTGCAGCTGGAGGTGGGAGACCACCAGCAGGTTCATCACAGTTATCAGTCACCCCCAGAGCACAAGCCCTTACTTCTAAGTGATGCCTTAAGGGGAGGGTGTTTATTATAAATTCGGGGCTGGGGACCCCACTGACTTGTATTTTGAAGAATGGAACATACATCTTGTGGTGGTTTGAATAGGGGTGACCCCCACAGACTTACACATTTGAATGCTTGGTCATTAGGGAGTGGTGTTGGTGCCACCTGACAGGGATTAGGAGGTGTGGCCTTGTTGGAGGAAGTGTGGCACCAGGGGTGGGCTTTGGGGATTCAAATGCTCAAGCCAGGCCATGCCTTACTCTATTTTTGCTGCCTGGTCCAGATTTTTTAAAGATTTATTTATTTATTACATGTAAGTACACTGTAGCTGTCTTCAGACAGCTCCAGAAGAGGGCATCAGATTTCGTTACAGATTGTCGGATGGTCGTGAGCCACCATGTGGTTGCTGGGATTTGAACTTGGGACCTTTGGAAGAGCAGTCGGTGCTCTTAACCACTGAGCCATCTCGCCAGCCCCAGATGTAGAACTCTTAACCCCTCAGTGTCCCCAGTACGTGAATTACAGGTTTGTGTGACCAATTCTGGCTCCAGTGCATGTTTTTGCATTTCATGGAACATGTATGTCTGGTGATTTCTCAACTAGAATTCTGTCTTTCATAGGCCTCAGACAGCTTGTGACCCTGCAGAGGCTGAGCTTCTTTAGGAAAGCAGAGGCAAGGTCTTTATAACACCTCTCTGTAAGGACGGGACCACTGTCTCCATTTATTACCTCTAAGGATCCAGGTTAGCTTTCAATGAGAATTAACTACTCGGCTTGCCGCAGAGCATGGAGTTAAAAGCCCATCACATCCATTCCCTGGGAGGTCCCTGAAGTTAGTGCCCTCAACCCTTTTTCTAAACTCACTCCAGCTGCCAACTTTAAGCCAGCATACCTCAGCTTCGCCAGCCAGAGCTGTTCATAAACTGCACACAATGTTATCAGCACTTTCCTGTAGGGGAGTCTCAGTGTGCTCCTGACAACAGCGACATGCAGATTAACTCTGGGAGAAAGAAGTTTTTAAAGCACCTTTCAGAGGCAATGTCACTTTGTAGCTCTTGTCACTTTGTAGGCAAAAGGCTTGTGCTGCTGCGGTGCTTGTCACCAAGTGCAGGTGAGGTGACAGTGTTCTCACCTGTTGACCCGGGTGGTGACAAGTTTGTTCTTGCTTTGTTTTGAAAGGGGGGGGGAGGGGAGACTATTTCTCTGGCTCTTCTTTTCTCTTTTACAATTATTGACCTAGACACAATGGCTGCATGGCTCTGGCTAGTTAGGAGACTGAGGTAAGGTGTTCGGATCATCAGAGGGCAGGAGTTTGAGGCTAGCCTGTATAATATGGTAGCACCTTTATAGTGAGGCCCTGCCTCAAAAAAGAAAAAAAAAAACAAAAACAAAAAACTAAGTTCTTTGTATAAACAATTCATATTTAGTTTCTTGATTTTCCTTGTTTGCTTTCTTGTTTGTTTTGGTGGTGTGAGGACAGAACCCAGATTCTGGAACATAGTAGGCAAATGCTTATTAAACAACATATCCAAACTCACTTTGTTTTTTGTTTTTTTTTCTTCAAGGAGAAAGACATTCTCTGTAAGTAACTATGCTGTCAAGTATGGTGCTTACCCTGCTAGTATATTTTCTATGCTTTATAGGCACAAACATATGCACATGTCTATTTAAAAAATAACTCTGTAAGACCTTTTGCAAACAGAAATAACATCATTATTCTGCACCTGATTCAAATTCAGAAGAGGCTGGTTTTGATTGGCTTTACTATAAACATAATCCAGTTATAAATGATTAAAGAAACCATAGTAAAACCATACGTACTTACATGGTGCTTTTAAATGACAAAGCATTTTCTCTGTTTTTTCCCATGTGAGCAGGATAATCAATCGGACTGTTTCTTATCTGGGCCGCATCTACTTACACTTCTGGAGCAAAGAAACATTCCTCCTGCACAAACTCTGCACTGCATAGACCCCAATCTAACCAGATTCCCTACACAGCCCAGCAACCTCACGGTTCTTCCAAACATCACACCATGAGGATTCAGGAGGAAGGTTTGGGATGTCCCCTGTGCTGACTTCCCACGGCTCAGCTGTGGGAGCCTGAACAAGTCCTTCCCCCAGTTTACTTAAAAGGTCTGAAGTCAAGCATAAGCACTAGGTTAATAAAGAGACCAGTAGCTACAACACAGGTTCCGAGTCAGAACTTCTGAGCCATTTAATTAAGTGACTTTCATTAGTTACTGCCAAAGGGAATGTAAATGGGTGGACAGGTTGTACAACCCTAATCAGGATAGAACAACAGAGGGATAGCCCTCCCTGGCCAGGGAACACCTGCAGCCCCCCCTCCCCCCAGTTGATACCCACTCAGGATGCCTGGCTGGCTACAGCAGTCCTCTGACTAGACGGTAGTAATTAGAATGCTCCTTTCACTCTGGCGCTACATTTCAAGCGGCTAACTGAACGGCTTAGCGGACCGGCCACCGGCATCTCCAGAGCCTGGTTTTTACTGGGGCAGCCGAGAGTCCCAGAATGTCTGTCAGTCACTGAGTGCTAAAGATGTTATTAAAAGACAAGAAGGAAATGCTACCAAAGGCAGATCACAGGACAAAGGTAGTTCAAAATTATGCAACGCTTTTCTCCAACCAGCACCTGACAGCTCCCATATTCCCACACGTTGGCCAGGATGCTTACCATCAGCTGCGCTGAAATACTCAGGGTTCACAGAAGCATACAGCACTCCATTGCCCAACCTGCTGTTATTTCTGTCAAAAAAAAAAAAAAAAAAAAAGGGTGAAATACAGGTCAACAAATCCAGGTCAACAAATCCCATCTCTATACATTTCTGTAAATACTTTTTATCCCCCCTCATGAATTATCTTGAACAAGGGACGCAAACCACGCTCACTGCTAACGGGACCCTTGCCTGCATTCCTGATCCAGGCCCTGGTATCTGAGGACAAATCTTTCCACTTCTGACCTGGCCTCAGATTAGAGCTTCTAAAGAAACATTTGTTTCTTTGCTTCACTGGAAATAACTAGGCCCACCCCATGGGAAGCTAAACTGGAGAAGCTCTTACACGGCAGCAATCTGTGTGCTAGAGCAGCCAGAGAGCAGACAACGGGGACAGAGAAAGAAGCACTCCCTCTCCTGTTGCTGTTAATCATTAGGAAATGTCCTTTTTTTTCCCTCTGAAGAATGTGACTAGGGCCGGGCGTGGTGGCGCACGCCTTTAATCCCAGCACTCGGGAGGCAGAGGCAGGCAGATTTCTGAGTTTGAGGCCAGCCTGGTCTACAAAGTGAGTTCCAGGACAGCCAGGGCTAAACAGAGAAACCCTGTCTCAAAAAACCAAAAAAAAAAAAAAAAAAAAAAAAAAAAAAAAAAAAAGAATGTGACTAGGAACTCTGCCTGTCCAGTCTGCATGGTGTTTCCTCCCACAGACCATCTATGTTCAAGTTCAAATCATCAATCCAATGTGATACAATTACTATCTCCTGCTGGTCCAGGCACTCACCTCTTTCTATGGAAGACATACAGCATGATAACCAGCCCCCCGACGATCAGCAGGATGGCAACCGGCAGAGCAATGATCAGATGCATGAAGTTCTCATACGTCGCTGCAGAGACAAGAAAGACACAGGAAGATGTCACGTACGAGGTGAATTAACTGGCTCACCTCACTTTTGTGTATGGTTGGAAGTATGATAAAACTGTCTCTGAAAAAGCCTTTACTCCCTCATCTCACTGTAGGAGTCTTTGAGGAGCCTTCTAATGCTAGGAACAAGACCAGCAAACAAACTGAATTGTTTAGAGAAAGGTAAATAAATACAGACTGAAGTAGACACTCCTTTAAAGCACTGCATATTCTGAATACAGCAAGTAATTCTGAAGGCAAGCACTTTTTGTGTGTAGTTTGTGGAAGTTTAGCTGGAGGAAAATGAGCAGACTCTCATACACATACTAGTTGCTCATGCTATATCCTTATCTTTAAGAAAGTCCACAGACTGCTTGCTCGCCACCCCCTGTCCCCAGCACTGGATGACACTCCTTGCCAACGTTGCTCTGAGTGTTCTACAAATAGGTAAAACCAATTCAAGTCTGAACTTGCTACCAGTACCTGGGTGACGGGTACCACAGGATGGCCCTCCAGGGGTTCAGGTCTAATACCTCTGAAAATTCTGAGAATTCTGCCAGATTCAAGAACTCAGTCTGTGGACGGGTGGAGTAACATGGATGTACGCTAGGCATAGGGGAAAGAAGAGATGGGGGAGCGAGGGATGCTTCCCCTCAGGGAAACAGCTTCCCGTGCAGAGGAATGTCTCGCGGAGGGTATTGAATGAAAAGCCAGCTGATGAAGGGGTTTGGTTCAAGCTAAGTGGTTTCCGCTCCATTCTTCAGACTGAGAGGAGTCAATAGCTCATCAGTAAAAAGCCTATGAACTGCAGCAGTGACCAGGATCTCAAGATGTTCCGCAGTATGTAACACTGGCACCCAGATCTGGGGACAACCGACAGCTGGCTAACTGGACTTAAGGCCTGAGCACTAGGAGGCAATTCTTGCCCGATTCTGTAAACCTAGCCGACTCTCCGTAACCGATGAGGTCGTGGACACTAGAGAAGAACCTGCTACTAGCACTTTCCTGAAGCAGTCTACTTCCTAACTGCAGTTTGAATACTTAAGCTTCTACCCACAGATAACTGCAGCTCTCAGGCCTCGCCAGAGAAGCCTCTTTCTGCAGCAGATGGAAAGGATTAGAGAAAACCATGACTGGTCAAAATGCAGGGAACCATTGACCATGGGGTACCCGTGCCCAGTTGATATACCCACACCACAACCCTCACAACAAATGCTCGTGGAACACTACAAAAAAGTGCATGGTAAGACTCCAAGAGCCAGAGGCCCAGGGTGTCTGCTGAGACATGGTACCTTTTACGTAAGACACCCATGCGCATACGTGAACTCTCAACAACGCGGTTACCTAAACTTGCCTAATGACAATACCAGTTCGTATGCTTTGAAGTGCAGGGAAATCCCTGAAGCCCCACCCCTAGATGAGAAGCTACCAGCAACTAATGGCTGCTGAGAGAAGGAGGGTCAGTCTTTATCAGGCATAAGCTCTCTGACAGGTTAGCCAATCCCAAGTGGTCATCCCTAAACACATACAGGTACATGTAACACTAAATGAACTTGGCAGAATGTGTGTGTGTGTATGTATGTGTATATATATTTATGTATATAGATATATATATATGTATCAATGTGTATCAATGTGTGCACAAGTTGCTTAGCAACAATTAAAAATTAAAGTAGTCATGAATCTGAGAGAGGTGCGCATGGAAGAAGTTGGGAGAGGGAGGAGCCAGATGGTATAAAAATACAGTACTCATGTCAGAAATTCTAAAAGGCTAAAACTAAAACAATTAAAAAGCAGCATCAGTGAACTCTTTCAAGGCCAGATTGAAAACCGATTTGTGTACTGGGGAGATGGGTGTGTATGAGGACACACTGGGGACCTCTGCACACTGCCAGGTCTAGAGGAGTTAAGGGATTATGCCAGTCTCCTGTGGCATGCTATGTATCGCTCCAGTCAGACCTCAGGAAGAAATCCTTTTCTATAAGCAAGATCAGAGAGGTGTCCTAACTTTGCCAGGGTTGCACTGATAAGTCAAGTTCCAAAGTCAGAGCCTGGCTTTCCTGCAGCCCTGGCTCAGAACAGCTTCAACCCAGAAACTGGGAGGCTGGATTCCCGTTATATACCAGAAAGGATCAGTAAGACTCCAGTTAAAAATGGGAAAACAAATAAACAAACAAAAATGAGTGTGCGGACAAGAGGAAGAGAAGGGCTGTGAGCCCTCATCTGAGAGCCCGATGGGATGCAGACCGGGGACTCAAACGGACTGAAGCGCACCTCCATGAAAGCACTTTGGATCTCAGATTTGTAAGGAGTCTATCGCAACTACTGGACGCCCAAGTTGACGTATCTACACAACAGAGATGGCGTTGTGGGTAAATGCACTTGCTATGTTACCCTGGCAACCAGAGTTCAGTTCCTGGAACCTGAGAACCAACTCTTCAAAGTTGTCCTCTGACCTCTGCACGCGTGCACACATCAACAATATAGAGATGTCTCCTTGGAGAGGAGCTGGGGACTCAGTGGAGACATGTTCCTGGACCATGAGTCACTCACCAATGGTTGGTCTATCTCCAAACTCTATTCTTATTCTTGAAATACTACAAAAGCCAAATCCATTTTTCAAATTAAATTCATTTTTGAATTAAGTATTTTCCAAAATGGATGGGATTCAGCACCTTCCAGTTTCTAAAAGTACTCACTTGTGCGTATCCCTGCCAGAGAGAAACTCAGAGCTTTCCTTTTCCCCTAGGAGAGTTCTTGGTTTTGTGTTCCTGATTCTACAGGTCAGGTTGTTCTGTGTTCTTTTTGAGTTTCACATTTCAACAGGGACACAGAGGAACTGGAACACATCCAGAAGGACAAAACTGACAGAAAATTGTCTATGCAACTGGCTTTCAAGAAAGGGCCCAAAGACCTGAGAATATTTAATCGGGAGGGAAGAAGTCTGAAGAGGAGTTTAATAGAATGCAAGCACCAAGACTTCCTTAAAAGCAGCAGGTGATGCCGAGCTTTCAATGTCCCCCTCTGAGGACTGCACCCAAGACAACCATACAAAACTGTGTCTTGTCGGACACCGGGAAATTTTCCCAGAAGCTAAGAGCGCTAACATGCAGCTTTAATCCCCCTGTGGGATATGCCAACTTCCACTGGAGAAACCCCATCAGAGGACCTCTTAGGAGTCCCCACTGGCATTGCAGTCTTAGCTTTACAAAGGCAGCTACAAACATGCCCTCTCCTAAGAAAAGCCAGACTCACTTAGCTTCAGAAGTCAAGACTGCTACTTCAGAGAACACCACCAAACTCCCAGAACTCCAGTGTATCCTGGGAATAAGCAGAAAGGTGGGGAAGGATCCTGGAGAGAGCTGCAGAAACAGCAGTGTTGGCTTGGTAGCATGGCATACTACGGTTAAAGCGTAAATGTACCCCCAAGGCAGAGATGCTCAGGGCTTCATTGCCAGCCTGTGACGTTACTGGGAAGTAGTGGCAGGCAACCTTAGGAGCTGGGTTGTAGAGGGAGGAAGTCAGGTCACTGGAAGCAGGGGTCCTGTGAGACAACTGTGAAACCCGGGCCCTTTCTGTCTTTTGGAGGTAACCAGCTTGGTTCCATCATGTGCTTCCCTGCTTCTGATGTTTTGTTTCGGAACAGCCCAAAAGTAATAGAATCAACAGATGAAGCACGACAACCCCCGAAACTTGGGGCCACCCCTCTAATCATCTCTGGCTTTTGTCACATTGGAGAGCTACAGTAACATCACAATGGAGAGTTAGCACATAAGCTAACTGATGACACTAGGCTGGCTACCCGGAAAAAAAAATGAGAAAATTCAGATTCTACCCGATAGAACTCTCAGTCTCATCATCTCTCGATCTAGGCCCAGTAGCAGCAGATACAGGGAATCCTAGCTACCTGTTTACAATTCTATTTACTTCTGTCTTTGTGCAGTCACGATGAGGATATTCGAATGTCTTGCTTATCTTTGAATATCTGGAACTGACTAGGTGGGCTATCAAAGTGTTAACTGACATAAAGTTATACATGTATACATATTTACCACATACAACATATCTTAAAGCATATGTGTACATTATCCCAATCAGCATCAGCATTAAGTCACATCGTTACCTTTCTGTGGTGATAGCAATTTGTTAGCAATATTCAAGAATGCTTTATTAACCATAGCTAGTGTGTTATAAAGTTCACTCTTCTATCTACGTAAAATTGTGTACCTTTTGAGCACTACCCCCTAAGTCATGTTCCTTGGTAACCCACAAGACTCTCTCTGACTTCTCCCTTTTAGATTTATTTCATATATACGTGAGATCACGTGGTGTTTCCCTTTTTGCACCTTCTATTAACAGTATTCCATTACATATGTGGACCACATTTTTACCCAGGCACCTGCTGGAGGATACTTCATTGTTTGGCTACTGTGACTAGTGGGCCAAAAAACAAGGGGGTATAGATTTCAACACAACTAACTTTATTTCTTTTGGACTGGGATGGCTGGATCTGTTGAGACCTTGTCTGAATCAAGAATCCGGAAGAGACCACTAGGAACATAAGTCATTAGGAAACAACAGTTCCCCATACCCTAGATTCTAGCCTCAAAACTGAGCTGAGATTTTGGGGGGAGGGTGAGGGTGAGGAGTTCACATTTGATCCTATTGTAATATTTGTTTGTATATTACATGAGCACGAAATAATCTAAAAAAATTTGGTTTTTCATAAGACATGTAAAAATTCACTATGTATTATTTCACCAAAAAGACTAAAAAAATTTTTTTTTGAGGTCAAACAAGCATGCAGCCCTTGCATTTTAACATTTTACAACATTTACTTTTAAATATGAATCCTAACATCTCACTCAGTGGTTTCTGTGAAGTGTGAAACGTTATCCACTAGGGTGGGTCTGTGCAAAATAACGCACACAGTATCTTTCAATGCATACTGGTGGATGGCGAAAAGCACACAGGAGGGGAGAAGACTGACTGGGATGTTGTCCTGCAGATTCCTGTCCCAGAGCAGCGATACCAGACGATCCCCGGGAAGATGCTGACCGCTGAGTCAGCCTCACTGACCAGGCAGGAGACCGAATATTCAACTCAATGCTTTGCAAAATGCCTCCACACCTGAGCCACGGTGAGAGCAAAGGTATCTTCTAGGTTGTACGATCCTCTTCTGTTACTCAGGAGAGACGGATCCAAGGCTCAGCATCTTCCCAGCTCTGGGATGTGTGTGCGAGTGTGTGTGAGTGTTGGGGTGGGGGGAAAGGTGATGGTGGCACAGATATGTGTACACTATGAGTAAATAGCAAATGTCTTCCTTTCTGGCTTGACACTTCCATTTTCTAGATATGGCTTCTTACTGAAAACAAAGTTCACCAATGGACCATACTGGCTAGCTAGGGATCTGCAAAACTTTGACTGTCAATCTTCTGAACACTGAGATTCCAGAAGCACAGTACCGTAGCCCCTGGTTTTCATCAAGGACTTGAACTTAGATCTTTAAGCAGGCACTTTTCCTAATAAGCCACCTCCTCAACCCAGCAAGCTCTGTTCTAACAGAAAACCAGCCGGGCGCAGTGGCGCGCACCTTTAATCCCAGCAATTGGGAAGCAGAGGCAGGCAGATTTCTGAGTTTGAGGCCAGCCTGGTCTACAAAGTGAGTTCCAGGACAGCCAGGGCTACACAGAGAAACCCTGTCTCGAAACAAAAAACAAAACAAACAAACAACCAAACAACCAAAACCAAACAAAACAAAAAAAGAAAACCAGAGAGCCTCAGAAGCTCAGGGCTTCTGAGTTCTGGCCCAGCCAGCTTTGAAATTTACTGTGCATCTCCCTCAATAAGACTTACTTTTGGCTGGGACATAGAAGAACACAGGATCAGTCCATGACCCATTCCCAGAGAGGGAGGTAGCCTGAATCCGGGCTGTATAGTTCCCTGGGTTTAGACGGTTAAGTTTGGCCCCTCCGTACTTCCTGTACTCCTGTCTGGACACACATTCCCGCTGATCCTATGGAAATGTAAGGTAAGTGTTAATTTCCTACAAGCATGGGTGAGATCTGACACCCGTCAACTCAAGTCATCATGCTGTGACTCCAGCTGCCCAACCTCTCCCTACATTGTCCAGAGTATCAATATAAAGGAAGCAAGGATATCGGAAAAGTGGTTTTCAGGTTGGCATATGGAAAATGGTAATCAAATACGTTGGTAATTAAACAGAACTCCAGAGGAATGAAAGATCATCAAGACCCGTCTAGTCGGCTGCTGGAGGCCTAGCTACAGTTTAATTGCCTGTAGGTGAAGTCCAGCCAGCTCCATGCACCCAAGTTACTACTCAATAGAGATGGCGTTGCTAGGAAGACCTTTATCCTCCCCGACTGCTCACCTCTCCCCGTCTGCTTAGCAGCCAGCAGACAACCAGCGTGCTATATAGCATGTGCTCTCAGCGCTGAAACACATGCAGCTGCAGGCCACGGTACCCCTCTTACCTCGACTAGTGATCCGTATTTTATTTCATACATTAGGATCAATCCGTTGGGGTTCTCAGGTTCTGGCCACTTTAAAAAGATGGAGTTTTCGGGTCTTGGCTCCCAGGTCACCGGACCAGGAATATCATCTGCTCCTTCTGCATAATCAATGTAAACAAGCAGTCAAGTTGGGTTTAAGTCCCCAGAAGGGATGACAAACAGTATGCTAACTTGAGAATAACTCTTCCCCCCAATCCTTGTATATACAGGACTCTGGACCTTGTAGGAGTTCTTTCCCGAGATGGCTGCTGGCACAAGGTGTCACAGTTCCTTCGTCCCCCCTGACTAGAAAAACCTGTGGCCAAAACCCATGTAACATTCTCCAGGTCCATTTTCCTACATAATAATAATAATAATAATAATAATAATAATAATAATAATAATAAAATAAAAGAACCCTTCAAACAGAGTGGCCCTGGAGGAGGGCAGTGGGCTTCGGTGTGCAGAGCCTCCAGCTGTGGCACTGACACATTCTCTACAGCCCATACCCTCACAGCAACTGCAGCCCCCACACGGGAGGAAGGGCCAGTTCTGACGCTGGCCTCTGAGGCAGCTGTTCTGGCCACCATCTCTTCCAGCCACTGCTGGCCTCACTTCTGAAACTGAGGTGGTGAACCAAAGCTGTTGGGTGACAGCCGAGAAAGGCCCCAGGAGATAAGCTGTTCCTTGTCTCTTCTAGGATTGGGAAACTGAGGCACGGGCGGCTGAGGGCTGCACAGGAGCACCAGAGCCGATCTCAGAAGCTCCTACTGCCCTAGTTCCCAGCATGCTTTGTTCTTCCCACTGACTGACACCTCCTCCACAAATGAGAAGTGGCAGTTCACCCGGCTTCATAGACAGGCAAACGATGACGGGCAGGGTGGCAGGCAATATCTAAATGTAGGAGGAGGCCCACAGGCTGATCTAGCTGACCACGAGGACAATGCTTCCTCTGCATCAAGGCAGCTGCTCTGAGACCTGGAGGCCCCTCACAGGTCTGTGGTGTGCTAAGAAGGCCTTTGTGTTTTCAGTCTCTAGCCTCTGGCACTGAGAGAAGACGGGCCTTTAGTTGATTGGGCTTCACTGAAAGAAGTGATGAAACATGATGTGTTGCTTCACTACAAGCCCCAAAGCAGTGAGAGGCAAGAGCCTGTGGCCTAAAACTCCTGAAACACTGAGACCAAAATAAACCTTTCCTCCTGGTAAGACAATCGCCTCGGGTATTTTGTAATAGCAACGGAAAGCTAACTCATTCAGCTGTGCACAGAAGGGCACAGGGGTGTGTGTGTATGTGTGCATCGTGAACCAAGCCAAGGAGTGAGAGCCCTGAAGGGGGCTTGTAAAGACTGTCTATGGTAAGTCTGGATGGGAGCTGGCACTGGGAACAAATTCTCTGCTCCTTAGGCACCTGATGGACGAGATTGTGTACCAACAACCACACACTCGTAGGCCTGAATCTAAGGGCTGTCAGCCTCCCCCTCTCGGCTGTAAGTTGGCGGTGGGGCTACCTGCCATACCTGCTGGCATGGTTCTCGCAAAGACGAAGTTGGAGGCGCTGCAGCCCAGCTTCTCAGCCTCGTGGTTGCAGCTGTGGATATCGATGCGGTACAGAGTGAAAGGCCGGAGGTTGGAGATGACTGTCCTCTCCTTGTTATCTACTCTGCTCTCAAAGAAAGGATACTCTGTCTCGAACTCCTCTGGGTCTGTGATATTGTAGGTGTCAGCTACTGTGGTGTTTCTGCTTCGGCTGGACATGGTGGTGTTGGCCACTTGCATGACGTCTCTCCGCCTCCTCTCGGGTCTGCAAGGAGGAGAAATAAGGTCAGCTGCTAAGTTCTTTAGTTTTCTTCGTCTTTACCATGGCTAGGGTAGAAGTCACAGGAAAGTCCTATCCTTGAGCTAAAAGAAACTATTTAGCCTCCTTGGATAAGAACCAAAAAATAACCAGGGGATTTCCTTCTTCATGACCTATCCTGTACCCTCTGCGACACCCTCAGAGAAACACATGCACACACATGAAAATATACACACCTACCCACCTACTAGAGGTTCTAGAAAACTATGTATCAGCCATTCTTAGCCAGATATTGTTCTGTTTTACCGGACAGTGCTAGTTGGTCTGGCCTGATGACTGAGCACTAAACAGGACAAACCAATCAGTCTCATAAGACTGGTTGGGAGCCCTTTTCCCTTTCTGCCACCGCCATGCCATCCAGACTGAGGAAGACCCGGAAACTCCGGGGCCACGTGAGCCACGGCCACGGCCGCATCGGTAGGCACCGCAAGCACCCAGGCGGCCGCGGGAATGCTGGAGGCATGCACCACCACAGGATCAATTTTGACAAATATCACCCAGGTTACTTTGGGAAAGTTGGTATGAGGCATTACCACTTGACGAGGAACCAGAGCTTCTGCCCAACAGTCAACCTGGATAAACTGTGGACGTTGGTCAGCGAGCAGACGCGGGTCAATGCAGCAAAAAATAAGACTGGAGCTGCTCCGATCATTGATGTTGTGCGATCAGGCTACTACAAAGTTCTGGGCAAGGGAGAGCTCCCTGAGCAACCTGTCATCGTGAAGGCCAAATCCTTCAGCAGAAGAGCTGAAGAGAAGATTAAGGGTGTTGGAGGTGCCTGTGTTCTGGTGGCTTAAAAGCCATGCTGGAGGTTAATTAAATGCTAACGTTTTCAAAAAAAAAAAAAAAAAAAAAAAAGACTGGTTGGGAAAGGTGAGGTAGGTACCTTAGGTCAAGACACACAAGATAGAAGAGACCCAAAGTCTAACAGTAGTGGCATCCTTGATCTTCTCTGAAATGAAGATGCCCGAGTTTAAGCAGCTAGCAAGTACCTAAATCCCAGCGCTTTTCCTGAGGAACAGGGTGTCCTATTGATGAATGCCCCCAGTCCCTAGTACACAACATGGTCTTGGAGGTCCATCAAACCTGGCTTTGCATCCTCCTCGGCAGTGAGCTTGCCTGTGATGGGAGTGGAGCCTCTGCCACTGATTTGTGTTAGCTTAAGAAACTACAGAAAAGCAATGGGAACAGAGTCGGGGACTCCCTTTCCTCCAGAAAAAAAACCTCTAACATTCATAAAAACTGAAAAAAATAAATAAAAATATAGCATTAGATAAGCAGCCCTATGGGCTGGAAGCAACCCTCAGGTTGTCTGCAGGTGAACAGTGGGCAAGCTGGGTACTGAGGCTGTTGCTGGCACTGCTTGTGACAGGACAAAGGATGAGAGGAACCGGTGGTACTGTACTGTGTCTGGTAAGAACATGAGGAGTGTAAGACAAAAGGGAGCCTAGAGTACGGTGCTTGAGGCCTATGTATGTTCCCTAAGCCAACATCTGGAAGAGTAAGGTAGGGAGTCGGGGAAAGGGCTGCATGCTCCCCAGTCTTCAGCAGATGGAAACCACAGTTCTTTGTTGGGTACTGACATGCCAGTTCCCATTAAAAGTATATACACTGCCATGCCAGGGCCCATCTCAATACTTAGGAATGGGGATTTGTTTTCATAATGCTGGGGAAAGAGATAGGAAGTGGAGGTACTATTCTACCATGTTCACACCCGGCAAACCACAAACCGACCAATCAACACACCATGGAAGGAAGGATAAAGGAAGCTACTTTTTCAGGTGTGTGTGTGTGTGTGTGTGTGTGTGTGTGGTGGCTAGACAGATGTTCAAGACATTATTAATAAATTTCCCACCTCCCTTTCAAACCAGAGCAATACAAACGTGTGCCTTGTGTCTGATTTATTGCAAAATGATACCGGTCCACTTCTTGCCTTGACCCACCCCCAACAAAGTGGGTTATAGCACCAAGCAGACTTAGTGGTCTCCTTAGCACTCTTGCATATTATTTAACAGTTACTGTGGACACAGAGTCAGGACCATGAAGGGAGGCAATATAAGAGTCAGAAGACTGGGGATGGTTCGAACAGAGCGGCCCAGATGTGTCAACAGCTGCATTCCCGAGGTGGTGGCAAACAGCTCATGGGACTATCAGCTTTCCTTACTCCATGAAGTATCCTGATGCCATTGGAAAAACTTGTACTGTTTAACATCTGAGAATGTTTTAGCGACAGAAACTAAGTGACTTCAAAAATAAAGATGGCGGCCAATGAAAGTCATTTACTGAACACCAAGTTTGGGAAGTAACTTTATAAATAGTGGCCTCCGGCTCTACTATAAACTCCCAGGCAGAGTCAGACAATGCAGAAGGACTAAATCTGACTCACTTGCCTTCATCCCCCAGATAAACATGCACCTAGACGGACATGAAGGTAGGAATAGGATTTAGGTAAACTGGGTTGTATAATAACAGAGTCTCTCCTGTCATCTAGGGTGCTCCTTTAATGGGACCTTGCGAGACCTTGTACAGATGCCAGATATGTGCCTTGGTAGGAGGTAAAAAAACAAACCCCCAAGCCCTAATGGCCAGGTGTGGTGACCCCTATCTGCATGCTGGGTCTGTTTTAGGACACAGAGGCGAGGACACTCAGCATGTAGGATGTGACTGAGAGAAAACTCGTTTCAAACCCACAGTACACTTATACCCTGCACATCCCCACCTGGGTCAACCCCAGCCCCGCTGCCCCATCACTTAGCCTAGTGTCACACAGCTGATGACAACAGCAGTCACAAAGCGATGTCTAAGGAAACACTAGGGGCTTTCTGCTATGGTCGGTCTACCCAGGGTTCTCATGCTGTACTGTTGGATGTTTGGTCACCAGTGGGGTGGCTGCATGAAGAACCTTTAGGGAATGGGCCTGTGACGGGGAGATCCTGATGTAGCAAACAAGCTAAGTGCTCAGCCTCTGTTCAGCTTCCTGTCTGACCTGAAATCTCTGCTGTGCTATCCTAAGTACTTCTGCCACGCGACACACCCCAGGATGCCTTCATCAACAGAACCCACACTGGCTCCTTGTTCTTCTAACTTTAAAAACCGTTGAGCTATGCACACCACCAAGCATCAGGTAATTTGTTAGCAACAATGAAAGAACTTACAATATTCACTTAGGACCTAAACCTCTGGCAGTGCCTACAGGAGTCCTGGATGTGACTGACACCCAGTATAGGGATGGGTATGGGAGGACCTCTGCCTGGCCTCCTTGAGATGCTCCATACCTGGCCACTCTCGTGGCTACAGGAACTCTTACTGAGTGTTGGTTCAGGTGGAATGCTCCACTTAGATAACCCAATGAAGGGACGGAGGTCTGGTGTTGGAGAATGTAGGTCTGAGACCCAAGTCTCAAACAGACAGTAAGTTATTGAGGACAGAGAAGTCACTGCCTTCAGTTTTTAAAGAACCTTTTGATTTGTTTCCTGTCTTCAGGTTTTCAAATTCAAGGAAACAGACATGACACAGAGGGGACCATGGGTAAAAAAAACCAAAGCAGCAGTGCATCCTGTCTCACAGAGCTGACTTCAACAGCAGCCCAGCAGCCTGCCAACCAACAGGAGCTGATCTGCATGGGGGCAGATGGGAGTGCGCACAGCCTACGGCATCAAAGGTAGTGTTTCCAAAGGGCGCACTCACCTGGGCACAAAGATGGAATTGTGAAGGAAATTCTCAAAGACTTTACGGTACTCGGCCTCCTCCTTCTCAGCCTGCTTCTCAGCTTCAGTTTTAGGGCAAGCACAGCATGGCCCTTTATCACCACCACACACTTCTGTCTTAGGATTTTCCGTCACCTCCTCCACGTCGATGGTACCATCAGCGTACTTTCTGATGGGTATTTTGTCTGCTTGGGGAAGAACAGAGTGGTAATGAAAGCCATGCAGGGTGTGCCTGTGAGCATTGCTGGTGGGGGGAGGGGTGTTGGCGTACACTGCTGAGAAGCAAGCCCCGCACATGACAAGTGTGACCCTGGGGCTCAGGTTCTCTCAGACAACAGACAAGGCCAGTGGCACTGCCTGCCTACTGCCCCAGCTCAAGCTCACCTTTGGAGCAGTAGTTGTGCCGGTACAGGTAACCATCCTGGGGCTGCCGCTGCCACCTCACAATGTAGTAACTCAAGTTGCCGTTGGGCAGAGTTGGGGGATTCCACTTCACAATCAGCTGAGAGGAAGAGTTTGACGCTGAGAGGACATCTAGGGGAATGGAAGGGACTGGAAAGAAGAACAAAGGACATTTCAGAGAACAGACTGGAACCCGAGGTTGACGTTATCAGTGGCTCAACCCAAACCAACAGGAAGCCGTGGGTTTGACCTGGGCATAGAGATAGCAATGGACCAACCAGAGCACAAGGTGAACCTGAGCTTTGGAGAGATTACCCACTGGGAAGCCAGCCCTCTCTTCAGAACACTTGCTCTCAGATAATCTATGTGCAAACACACACGGCTCACTGACTTGGGACTGAAGGGATTACGAGAGCATAGCTGGGGTTAAAGAGGACTAAAAAAACCTAGAGTTGACTCAGTTATAACCACCGTCGTTCTCCGGCGTGTATTGGGAAATGGCAAATTGGACGGCTTAGTACTTCACCTGTGATTGCAAGTTTTAATCTCTGATAAAGATGACAGGGAGCCAAAATGAAGAGTGGGAGTGGGGGCTGGACGGTGTGTAGGGTGGTTACGTGCCTGGGTGAAAGGTCTGTGAAACAAGGACCAAGGACTCACAGATCTTGTAAGCAAGCCATGATTCAGGAAAGCCAGTATGCCTGAGCCCTGATTCTATGCAAAGTCCTGTTACCAGCAAATGTGTTTACATATGACTGACGCCCAGGCTCAAAAGCAGAACTGACTTATGTAAAAAGGAAAATATCCCAGGACCATAGCCATGTCCTCAGCACAGCAGAAGTGATACCACAGCCGAAGCTCACCCCATCCAACACACACACACACACACACACACACACACACACACACACACACACACACACGGCAAATAACGAGGCCCACTGATTTTGGCAGTTTCCAAAGTGCAAGAGACAGGACCATGGTATGCCACTTAAGAATAAGGTCCAACCAAGCTGTTTTTGAATCTGAAAGGTGAAAGCAAGCTTGTACCGGTCAGTCTTATGTCAACTTGGCACAACCTATCTGACAGAAAGAAACCTCAATTGAGAAGATGGCTCAGTATGATCAGGCTGTAGGCAGGCCTGCAAGGCATCTTCTTAACTAATGGGGTGGTGGAGAAAATGCCTATCTCACTGTGGTGAGGAAGCCTCTGGCCTGGTGGTCCTGGGGTCTGTAAGAAAGCAGGCGGAGCAAGCCAGTGTTTCTCCATAGTTCTTGTCTCTGCTGGAGTTTCTACCCTGGCTTCCTTAACAGCAGACTGTGATCAGGATGTGGAAGTCAAATCCTTTCCTCACCAGGTCATATCAACGGGAAGCAAACAGACAGAGGGCTGTTAGGATGTATGCGGTGCTCAAGGCTCTGAGAACCACTGAGGGACAATACATTGGAAGACCATGACTGATGCAGAGAAGACAAACACTTGATGCCTGGTCACGTGAGCTTTTTCAATCAGTATTTCCAAGAACAGTTTCCTACTAGATATTTCAATGACAAGTCTCCCAGATGAAGCAGAGGCTCATGATGGACTAAGTATGTCACTATCGGTCCCAAGCACTTTTGAGGTCAGGGGCCCAATGCAGTTTTTAATATATAGGAAGACGAATCAGATTTCTTAAGAATCTACTATAATGGTAAGAAACTCCTGCTTGTTTTTCTCTCTCAAATCTGCTGCAATGATTCACTGGAGTTGTTACTCCCAAATTTTAAGATGAGAAATGTATTCAGTTGTGCTTCAAAGTTTGCTAAAGCAACCCGTTCCCAAGACCAGAGGCCTGTGTGGAAAATTCATTTCTATGAACACTTCAGGGTCAGTGACATGGCTGTGACTGTTTATGGGGTCACTTAAGTGGCGTGGTGGTAGGAGTGGGGATGGATGAGCTCTGAGTTATTGATAAGATCTCACTCTGACACTTCTGTACGAGTCTATGAGACTTCAATGCACCCTACTCACCGAAACAGAATCTGCTCTCAGAGAATGTTTATTGGTGCTGTAGACTGTGCGCTCCTCAACCCCACAAACCCCTATGTGGAAACCCTAGCCTTCAAAGTGGATAGGTCATGAGGAGGTAGTTTTAATAAACAGAATTAGGGTTCTAACAAAAAGGAGGTTGGAGACCCCTGCGTGTGCTCTTTTAGACCTATGATGGCACATCAAACAGATCTGTAGGAGCCAAGAAGTCGGCTCCCACCAGTCATAGAATGCCGGCGCTTTGCTCTTGGAATGGTGAGAAGTATGTTTCTTTGCTTTGTAAGCCGCTCAAATCGATGGGGTTTTTGTTTTAAGAGGTCAGTCATTACCTTTACAGTGAAGTGTATCTTTCGACCTCTCTCATCTTTGGGTACAAACTCACACATGTTTGCTTTTCCCACTTCTAGGTTCTGGAGCTGGGGAACTAGTATGTAAGCACATGAAGATGGGATGGGACCAGTCAATAATTGGGTATTCACAGTACTCCAAGCCTGCATTTGCCTGTTGAGAAAGCTGGTGGCTACGGAATAAAGGTGGAAAGCCAGCAAGCCACTAGCGGCAGGGAGTGCACTGGTCATTGTTGTCTCAGTCCCTCCAAGTCTGCACTGAAGAGGGAGGAGACTAGCCACAGGTGGCTACGTCCTGGGCATTCAGAGAAAACATCCTACTGCCCTGGAGGACACCGGTTCAATGGCGTAGAGCAGAGACATTGACATTTACAATGGTACCAAGTCTAGAAAATGGCTCAGGAGAACTTAAGGTGTTAGCAGCGAGAATATAATATAGTATTAAGCAGCAACAACAGGCAGCTCATTGCTAGACCTACAGCCATACTGTGCCTATGTAAATAAAGCAAGCTTATAAAGAGTCAGGGAACAGGGGTGTGTGTCGGGGGTGGGGGTGGGTGTTACTCCTCCGGTGCGTGGATACCTGAAGCATTGGTGCGAATGTACAAGATTTCACTTTTGGCCCCATGGATGTGGTCGTTTTCCACCATGGTGAGGGTCACAGCCTTGACATAGACAGCATACTGGGTCCAGGGCTTCAGCCCATGCAGTAAAATGCCAGGCTCCCCCTCCTTGTTGGGAGGCAGGTCCACATCCACCATGTTCCAGCTGTTGGAGCCACAGGCATCCTGCCCGTCATATTCCGTAACATTTTTAAAGGGTCTGAAAGACAGTCAACACAGGCCAGAGAACGTTGAAGGGCTCTGGCATTCAAGCTCTCCAGAGCCTTCCCCAGGGGCTGAGCGTGTCACACTTTCTATAATGGGAACTCCAAATAAAACTCATCATCAATTAGATTTCTATACGAGAATAAAATCAAGCATCTGGACTCGGGAGCTCGACAGCTATGAACCGCAGAACTGACGAGCAGCCTTAGAGACAGCAAGTTCCTCACTCACAGGGACTGAAAATGCTGCTTCTAAGACATATGGATGCTCATTTTCTTCTCAAGTGAGAGTTTAAAAAAAAACAATTAAAAAAAATAAGCAGAGCTGTTTAATGCAAACAATAAACTAATAAAAGACAACTTTTGAACAAAACTACCTTTCCTATGTCCTGAAACTCACTCTGTAGACCAGGCTGACCTCAAACTCAGAAATCCACCTGCCTCTGCCTCCCAAGTGCTGGGAGTAAAGGCGTGTGCCACCACTGCCTGGCTGATAATAGCTATTTTTGTTGCTTAAATATCTCATAACATTCCAATACTTTGTTTCCTGATTGTCTCAGAGAGCCGCATCAGTGATACCACTGGTTGGCATCGCCAGTGCACTGGCAGCACTTTCAAAGGGAAGGGAGGGCTCTGCATAGACGCATGATAGGCAGGGTGTCTACCTTGATGAGATGCAAGGGCTGCTAGCTACTGGCTTCTGAAATTATACTGACATGACTTGTGTTCGATCACAATGGGAGAGGGGTGGCCCCCATTGATACAAACACTGAGTGATTTTGAGCTTTCTATTTCCCCTGGGCTATAACAGTTCCCAGGACCCTAGGTCAAGCGGCAGCAAAGATGCCGGTCACTGCCATCAGCACCTTTGCTTCTGGAAAGATGAGCGCTTGGGAAAACGGATGGCCACACAGACTGGGGAAACTGCCTGGCCACAGGAGGCCGAGTAGGAAAACGGAACAGCTCAGGAAGCTGCGGAATGGAGTAGGCAGGATGGTCCTATCAGAGATCCTGGAAACTGCTGACACCTAGGTTAGTCCCTCACTATTCTTTAATGCTAGAGGGCACATGGCCCAGAGCAAAGTCTTGGCAAGGCTATCCATGCATCAAGTGACTGGAAGACAAGGGGTCAGTTCAGGGTAACCTTGGCGAGAACAGTGCACCCCATGGAGTATTTTGGGGACAGAGGCTAAAACAATATTTTAACCAAGTCCACACAGTGACTTATGAAAGTTTGGAGGGATTCAGTTCTCTTAAAATTCATCCCTTTTCCCCTTAGGGTGAACTTACTCAAGGGTTGAGGCGGATACTCTCCTGACTAGTTGCTGTCTCAGGTTGGGACAAGTTTAATGTGACAACTAGGGAGGTCACATGAAAATTAGGTGGTTTCCTGGCCTGATTCTTCACATGTACCCCAAAGATTCAGCCAGGTCACACTACCACCTGGTCGTCCCCACCCTCAAGCTTGACATCAGAGTGAGAGGCCCAAACTCACGCCTCCTTGTAGTAAACTGTAAAGCTGATGAGATCCCGGTAGTCCGGCGGCCGGTACCGGTGCCACTTTATGATGATTCGGTTCTTCCCGGTCGTGGTGGAGGTGAAACGGAGAACATCACTTTCACCTGGGGCACAGAGGCACATCCGTGAGTGACAGAAACCCATCTGTCTCTGTGACGTCTATCTACTACTACTCCACCTTTCCTGAGGCTAGCTGTCCATGCTAAGCTCTGTCTAGATTTTGCAGTCAGCAGTCTGGTTATCCCTCAGGAGTCCAAGCATTTCATGGGGGAGCACCTACAGGTCCACCTTTCACTTCAGGTCAGTTCGTCCCACTGGTCACCTGCCCAGGGCGTGAACCTGTAACTGTTTCTCAACCAGTGGGAAGGGCGTCTTTAGCGAACAAGGTGGCTTCACCCTTCAGATCACTCACAGGATGCTGGCGGCTAAAGGGGACCTGCAAATCTGTAGGCTGGACTGAGAAGACAGCGAGTGCTGTAGGTACGGACATCTGTTGGCAGAATTCTGTGCAGCCACCACAGACATGTGTGAGACCACAAGTAAGCCACAAAACGGAGCTTCTTAGAACAGGGGGACCACGCTTAGAAGGATACAGGGCCTCCTTTGAGTCTTTTAGCAGGAATGAGACTGGGTGAGCACTGACCTGGGCAAGCCCTGTGCTCTGTGGCAGGTGCACCCTGCCTGTGAGGTTTGGTCAGGTGTGGGGTCTGTCCTGATTTCAGCACTACATTCTAAATGCTAAGGTGAGGGAAACTGATGGTTAATATTCTGCGGGACACCCAAAGCTCTCCACTGAGTTGTGTAAATTTAGCCCCCAAACTGCCAGAGTCCTTGTGTCATACTAGTGAGCTGAAGGCAAGAGACCAAGAACTCCAAAACCCTGAGAAGTCTTCTGGGCAAAATGTGTTTAACAGAGATTCCCCAGAGCACAGCAGGTCCTGCTCAAGTGTCACTCTGAGAGAAAACCCTGACTGTGCTTCCAAAGGCAAATCAATGGCTGGCACACTCATGACCTAACAGGTCAGGCTGGCTGCCCCTAAGGGAGAAGCCCTTTGAAATGGTCTGATCACAGGCTTCTGCTATGGTCTTAATGGGGACCAGGGGGCTCTGCAGAAAGGTGAGGGTGCTGGCTGTGTGCACACTAACTACCTCTGCCCAAGTACTCTTCTCAAGATGCCTCCTGGATCTGGAGGGTATCCGATAAATCTGGATACTCAAAAGACAAGGCTAGCCTTCCCTCCCTCCACATGTATGCATACGTCTGACTAGCTGTTGGTCACACGGCTCCTGATTTCCCAATAATGCTATAATGACAGAGGGTCAAATAGAGCTTTAGCATTTGTTTGTTTTTGTTTCCTTAAAACAGGGTCTCATGATGTAGCCCAAGCTGGCTTCAAACTCACAATCCTCCTGCCTCAGCCTTTTAAGTGGTGAGATTATAGGAGTGTACCATCATGCTTGGCTCCATACAGTGGTAGAGGAGAGACAGACATCCAGGTCTGGGACCACATTTGGAGAGGGGCTGGGTTAACAGGCTGAACTCTAGCCTATGAGATGTTAGGGTGAAAACTCTATCATCACCAGGATGGAATTATTACTTTGTCCAACATGTAAAAAGCATTCTGATGCAAAGACATGGGCTCACTTTGTTCTGGGGGTGCAGGACAGAGAGGAGGCCAAGTGTAACGACCAGGACACTGGACGTACATGGAAGTATTGTAGTAGAGCATCTACTCTGATCCTTCTATGGCATAGAAGAGAAAGGCAGAGTTGGCCTGGAAAGGACTGGCTCTTTGATAAATATTGTTTGCTCATATTGAAAAGATATTTAACTGTGCATGCTCTAAGAACCTGCTTGGATGTTTAATAGAGTCAAACAGATCCTTAGGAAAATATATCAGTATGAATGTATCAGGCACCGCCCACTAACATGCAGAGGCCAGGCACTGGCACAGTGGTTTGACACGGTGAAACAAAGAGCCTGCCCACGAATGCCAAAGACTGTTATCTGGACTGTGGCAGCCACAGAGGTTTGAGATGCTGTCACTCACAGGAAGCTCGCTCTCCGTTGTTCCTGGTGTTTATGTCCCCTTTGCTCTGGCGTCCTTTGGTTCCGGTTACTTCCTCCATGCGGTAAATTTCAGAGACACACAGCTTGGGATTAAAAGCAAAGTACATCTTCCCTGACCTGACGGTCAGGTTCCGGTGGTTCCAGTCCCATAGCTGCTGCAAGTTCTGGTTGTCCAGGACGTAGAAGGAGTAGTTCCTGAAAGCACAGAAATCCGCATTAGCAACCCACTGAGCCCACAGTCCCCTCAGGAGACAGAGAGCCTCTCTGCGGCAAGTGTAGCTCCATACTGACAAGGGGGTTGCTTACTGGGGCTTTATAACAGCAGACAGTTGCGGTGGCCCCTGGCAAAAAGATGTGCCAAGGACAATGTTTTGAAATCGATTGGACACTAATTAATTTTATGACCTCTATTACCAACACACAAAGCTTCTCCCACCAAAGGATGTTCCTTGATTCATTCCCTGAGAAAATGCCTTTGGTTATTTCTCTCAGAGCCAGGTATGGACAATGTGCTTGAAATCAGCCTACAGGAGAACAGATATGCTCCACTACTCAACCGGAACAGCTTACATACTAGCAGCAAAGACTGCCATTATCCCCGGGAATAAATCCTACCCATGCCCAATCAGCAGTGCATGATGGGATAGGAGGCAGGCTGGCTCTCTGTACATTTGCCTCTCGCTGCAAGAAGCCTCCATTTCAGTCCCTGAGAACGTGGGAGAGGAGAAACATCCAGTGTCTCCCTGGGATCTCACATGGGATAGCTAGATTCAGTGTCTGACATGGTGGCTTTCCACATTTAGTATGTACACACCTTGTTTTCAGTATCCCCTACCGCTAGAGCTTTTGGTCCAGAGGTCCAGAGTGCGCCAGGAATCTTGACTTCTAGCAGGTAATGCTAGAAATGCACCAGTCCTGGGCCCACCCAAAGCCTAACAGGCCAGGCACGGCACTGTTTCCAAGGCCTAACTTCCACTAGAGGGGAGATGTGGGCATGGCCAAAGGGAAAGACAGCTATCTATGGCTACCCTAGTATCAAGGGCAGCCTATCTTGGGGGGCCAGGGGGAGAGCAAGGACTCTACTTGGGTGTCTGCAGAAGGATTTTTTTTTTAACTAAGTTATTTCTAAATCCACCCACAGACCAGACAAACATGTCCCAAAGTCCTATTCTGCCCTGAAGGCTGTGTCCCCCTAGGTACCACCTGCTGAGAGCCTCACCCACATCAGAACTACTACCTAGGGGGTCTGCTTTCATCATGACCTTCATAGACTGAGAAATGAGTTATAGCTGCAGGGTTGCCAAGCCGCTCCTGACACTTCCTAGAGAACTCATTAGGGAGCTCAGAGGTGAGGACCCAGGACTTCAATAAGAGTGAACATTAGTGGGTCCCATAGGTGGCAGTTTTGACTGACAGGTATCCCAGGACCTCCCTAGCCATGAATTCTCCACAGGACAAGCCACAGGCAGTTTCCTTGGTGCTATTAAGAGCAACGTTCATACACCCACAGTGTAGTAGGTGAGGTCTTGAGTTCTCGTTGTTTTTAGAGTCCTTATGAGAGCCAGTAAGAAGGCTCATGCGTGCAAGGGTGCTTACATCACAAGTCTGGTGATCTGGACCCATGAAAGAAAAACAGTTACTCTGTAAGGCTGTCCTCTGACCTCTGCACGTACATCCCCCTCACAGGTAAGAGTCCTCACTTCTAGGAGTCGGAGCTCAAGTGTGATCTAAGCATTTGAACGGAAGCCCCAACCCTCCTTGAGCACTTCAGCACATGCTTCAGCGCACAGTCTGCACATGCATGGGCTCAGTGAGCCAGCTAGCCTTTGGTAAGGAGTATTCCCCTACCATGCCTGTTTCTTGGAATAGGAAACAAAGACACTGATCAAAGGAATCCAGATTGTAGCACCCAAGACTATATGTCCTAGAAAGGTCCTTGGATACCTGTCAGTCAGAGCTGCCACCTATGGGACCCACTAATGTTCACTCTTATTGATGTGGGAGTGGTCAGGATAGGCAGACAACTGAAGGATATGTGTAATGGTGGAAAGATCCGGTCCCATTAGGCGTCTTTCCTAACCATGGGCCATTCTTACACTGCTGCCTCAACATTAACCTCACTGGCCTGGCTGCTCCCAAGTCTCGAGAGTCCCAGGAGACAAAAACCTCCTGTTACTGAAGACACCTCCAGGCCGGATACAAGGGCCAATGAATCAGGTCAAAGCCCCATGCCCATCTAGGCCAAGGCCTCTTAGTAAGCTAATTTCTCGAGCAGGAAACAGAACTGTACCGAAAATACCTTCCTTCTGAACCAAACATTCTTCTCCCCAGGGAGGAAGCATGAATTAGAAACCAGGAATCTGACAGATGAGTGGCAGGCACACAGAAACTCAGGGTATTTGACTAATCACTTTGAAAAGCAAGATTATCTTCTCACAGTAAACACAAACTTTCTCTCTTTAAACAATGCCGAGAAGGCTGGGAACCAGACTACCAATATCAATAAAACCCAGGCATTGTGGGGCCTGCAGAAGGTAAAGGAAAAGAAAAACCTTCCCCAAAATAATAATCAACCCGCTGGGGAGGGCCCGACGACACGGTGACGACACCGTGACAACACGGTGCCTGCTTCCCAACCCCCACCCGAAGCCTGCTTCCTCAACAGCCTTGTGCAACACGTGAGAGTTAAGAGATGACCCCAGGTGGAGATCTGTCTGCACACCTTCAAAATACTAATGTGCTTAAACGGTCACTGTTTTCTCAAGGAGATGATGAGTTAAGGAACCCACTCAATAAATGTGACTTCATAAATCGTTTCTAAGCCTTTTACATTCTGCCTTTTATATTCACAGAATATTTTTAAAAACCAAACTGTTTATTTTTTTTTTTCCCTTTGGCTCCTATAGGCTGTATGATCTCCTAGAGTTTTTATTGAGTGATACTTTGGCTCTTAGATTGATCCTTCCTTCCTTCCTTCCTTCCTTCCTTCCTTCCTTCCTTCCTTCCTTCCTTCCTTCCTTCCTTCCTTCCTCCCTCTCTCCCTCCCTCCCTCCCTCCCTCCCTTCCTTCCTGTTCTTTTTGGAGACAGGGTTTCTCTGTGTAGCCCTGGCTGTCCTGGAACTCACTCTGTAGACCAGGCTGGCCTTAAACTCAGAAATCCACCTGCCTCTGCCTCCCAAGTGCTGGGACTAAAGGTGTGCGCCACCACTGCCTGGTAGCTTGTAGCTTTTTCAACATTAGAAAAAAAAAATCCCCTCTATTGGATGGGTTTCACCTGCCTACTAGGATGGTTGGTGAACAATTTGGGGGCACTGTCACATGATAAGCACAGAGCCTACACTTAGCTGTGAACTGTGGTGACCGTTTCTAGGCCACCACCTCCCTTTTGAGTGAAGACTGCAGGGGACCGAGTGTAGAGTCTTCCATGTAGGAACTGATAACCAGGCCCGAGCACCTTCTCCACCGCTTATGAAGTGTCACCTGAGTGGTTTACTCAGCTTCTCTAGGGCTGCCGGTTCTCAGCAGCCCATGGGGGTATCTTTTCTGGTCTCTTTGGGCCCTGAGGCCAATTGGAAGAATTGGATGCTAAATATAAAAGGATGTTATAAGCTTTGATCGCCTCACAAAGGTACAGGATGACCTGTGCTACTCTCTGAACTGTCAAAGTCCCCCAGAACAAAGTCACAGAAAATAGGTAAGTCCTGTACCTTGATAGAGGCAGGGCTGAGCTCGA
Organism: Mus minutoides; assembly: GCA_902729485.2. Lineage (NCBI taxonomy): Eukaryota > Metazoa > Chordata > Mammalia > Rodentia > Muridae > Mus > Mus minutoides. The sequence goes on along the minus strand of LR749512.1, from coordinate 3,947,131 downwards.
GGTCTCCAGCCTACACAGGACCCCTCTTTTCAAGCTCCTACTGGCATACTAGAACCAATAACTCCTATCCATTTCTACAAGGAGACAGTACTACTGTCTGTGACAACTGTCTCTAGAGGGCATCAGAAGCCAGGACACTGAAGCTGTCACCAGTACAGTCATTTATAACGCTACTCAGTCCATCTCTAGAATATTGGTTCACTTCAAGTCCACAGTAAGACCATCTACAAAGGCTAGTTTGGAAATATATACCCAGGCAAAACTAAACCAAGCACCACAGAGATTGACAGAAAAGGCTGTTTGTTCCTGAGTGCTTTTTAAAAACAGCTTTGCTGAGGTACGTTTTACCTTCTAAAATTGTTCCCACTATAAATATACAGCTCCATGGGCTTCAATAAATTTATACAGATGGCCAATCATCTTCCAATCATCCAGATTCAGAACATTTATATCAAACTGAAGTTCCCCCCCTCCCCATTCTTCTCCCACCCCAAGGCATCTCCCGTCTGTTCACCCATGATTCTACATGTACCATGTTGGCTAGTATCTTACTGTGTGTTTTGCGCTTATACTGAGGAACCCTTAGATTATATCTAATGCACCATTTTGAGGAAATACTATGGAAAATGTTGCTAAGAACATTCACACGTGGTATCTGCATACACATGTTTCCAAATCACTAGGAACAGCCTAGACCTGCCAGGCAACATAATTAATTGAATGTATTTTAGAAGTCCCAAGTAAGTGCTAAAATGTTAGGGTCTGGTCCCAGAGACATAGGACACATTACAAAATCCTGAGTCTGCAAAGGGTAGAGATGCCTAAACAGACTAAGAATTCCAACTTTATACTGGATCCCTTCCTGTATTTTTTTTCTGTTCAAGACAATAGTCTCTGGCAGCACCTAAGAGCTTAATCTTTTAATTTATTTGACTGCTCCCAAACCAAGGTTGTCCAAAGCAGAGCCTTTTTTTTTTTTTCTTCTTCCAGATAATGGAAATATGTTCTCTCTTATTCAAGGAGAAACACACATCCCTATCCCCAGACAAAACACTTGATTTTCCTTCTTCATCCCTACCCCCACCCCACTCCAACAATTCGCAGGCTTTGCTAGAGATCGGGTGGCAAGCACCACACACTCTAGGTTTCCTGCTCTATCACTGCACCACGCCACTACTTCTGAGGAAACCCTTCCTTTCTGTGTCTGTACTTGAGTACACATACAAAAAGGCTACAGAGGGGCTGGCGAGATGGCTCAGTGGTTAAGAGTGCCGACTGCTCTTCTAAAGGTCCTGAGTTCAAATCCCAGCAACCACATGGTGGTTCACAACCATCCTTAATGAAATCTGATGCCCTCTTCTGGAGTGTCTGAAGACAGCTACAGTGTACTTATATATAATAAATAAACAAATCTTTTAAAAAAAAAAAGGCTACAGAACAGAAGATGGCCTAGTCGGCCATCATTGGGAAGAGAGGCCCCCTTGGTCTTGCAAACTTTATATGCCCCAGTTCAGAGGAATGCCAGGGCCAAGAAGTGGGAGTGGGTAGGCAGGGGAGCAGGGCAGGGAGGAGAGGAGGGGAGAGGGAACTTTCGGGATAGTATTTGAAATGTAAATTAAGAAAATATCTAAAAAAAAAAAAAAAAAAAAAAAAAAAAAAAAAAAAAAAAAAAAAAAAAAAAAAAAAAAGGCTACAGAATCCTCCTGAACCACACGGAAGCATTTATGCTGTTTTCAGCAGCCATATAAAAAGCTCAAGAAATAGGTTCCTTCAACACTGAGTTGAGGCAAAATTGCTTAAAAAAAAATTCAGGAGTGGCCTGGGGCTATATACATTTGAAGGATCACAGGGATAACGCAGTCATTTCTAATCTTTGCCATGTGCCAAACATACACAGAAATACTCAGAAAGTTACTCAAGCTTATGTTGGCAACTCCCCTACTCCAAGTTTTCTGTCTGACTTGGGGTGAGGTAACTTGGTGAAGTACAGGAGGTCTTCTCTTTCCCTGTAACTGTGATGTATCACACATTCTGGGAAAAACTGGGGGGGGGGCTATGTTAGTATAAACAATAGCACCCCGAAATTAAACATCAGATAACTCTGCTAACATACCCCTCCTCAAAATCTCCAGTGCGTCCCAAGGCTTCCCTAATTGATAACCTACAGGCCCAGATGTCATTCTGTGCTCTCTCCTCTTCTGTCCCTGAGCTTTCTAGTCCCCCAAACCCTTCAAGGGCAGCTTTGCTCAGAAGCCCGTGCGGCCTTCTCCACCAGAGTCTTTCTTTTGGTACCCGGAGCACCTTCTTTCCTCTCCCCTGGGGCACTCTGAAGCCTGTGCTTTGCTCTACCTATGTTCATCGGCTTATTACAAACCTTTCTCTCCTTTACTGAATAAACGAGGAAGAAGTGAACCAGCTAAGCCTAATACTATCCAAGGAGAGACAAAGGTGAATCGTTGCTATGGGTGGCCCCTCAAAGCTTTGGATTTCATCACAGGTGAAGAGAGGCAGACCAGAGAAAGCTACTACTAAAGAGTCTCAAATGTCCTAGCCAGAGATATCCTTGAAGCAAGTGGCTCTCAACCTGTGGGTCCAGACCCCTTTGAGGTCGAATATCAGATATCCTGCGTATCGTATATTTATATTACAATTCATAACAGAAGCCAAATTACAGATATGAAGCAGCAATGACTGGGGGGTCACCACTACATGAGGAACATGTATTAAATGGCGGCATGTATACTACATGTATTACAGGGCTGCAGCACTGGAAGGTTGAGAACCGCTGCTTTCAACAGAAGTCTCCAGGCCTCACCTGCCCTCCACTCCCTTCTCAAATGCTAACAGCAGGGCTGGCGTCAGCTTTCCAGGATAGCTTCCCCAATACCACATCCTTAAAAAGACTTGGCTGATGTTTATAATAGCCAGAAGCTGGAAAGAACCCAGATGTCCCTCAACAGAGGGATGAATACAGAAAATGTGATACATTTACACAGCGGAGTACTACTCAGCTATTAAAAACAATGACTTCATGAAATTTGCAGGCAAATGGATGGATCTAGAAAATATCATCCTGAGTGAGGTAACTCAGTCACAAAAGAACACACATGGTATGTACTCAGTGATAAGTGGATATTAGGCAAAGAGCATTGAATACCCATAATACAACTCACAGACCACATGAAGCTCAAGAGGAAGGAAGACCAAAGAGTGGATGCTTCAGCCTACTTAGAAGGGGGAACAGTATAATCAAGGGAAGTAGAGGATGGGAGGGGTTTGGGAAGAAGAGAGGAGGGGGAGTGGAAAGAGGGGGCAGAATCAGGTATGGAAGGAGATGGAGGAGATGTACAGAGGGTCAAGAAATTGAACAAAGGTGTGTAGCAATAGGGGATGGGGAACTGGGGGTAACAACCAGAAAGTCCCAGATGCCAGGAAAGCAAGAGCCTCCCAGGACCCCATGGGGATGACATTAGCTGAAATACCCCACAAAGTGGAGGGAGGACCTGTCAAGACCATATACAGAGGTTAGGCTTGGCCCCCTGGCTGAGGGATGGGGCAACCCACCCATCTCCAAAATTTTAACTCAGAATTGCTCCTGTCGAAAGGAAATACAGGGACAAAGAGTGGAGCAGAGACTGAAGGAAAGGCCATCCAGAGACTGCCTTACCTGGGGATCCATCCCACATGCAGATATCAAACCCAGTCACTATTGCTGATGCCAAGAAGTGCTTGCTGACAGGAACCTGATACAGCTGTCTCCTGAGAGGCTCTGCCAGATCCTGACCAATACAGAGGCAGACTGAGCACAGGGACTCCAATGGAGGAATTAGGGGAAGGACTGAAGGAGCTGAGGGGCCTAATCTGGCATCAGTGGGAGGGGAGGCCCTTGGTCCTGTGAAGGCTTGATGCCCCAGTGTAGAGGAATGTTAGGGCAGTGAGGCTGGAGTGTCTGGTGGGGAGAGCATCCTCATAGAAGCAGGGTAAGGAGGGATGGGATAGAGTGTTTGCAGAGGGGAAACTGGGAAAAAGGGTAACATTTGAAATGTAAACAAATAAAATACTCAAGATTTTTTTTAAAAAAAGACAGCTGGTACTTCATATCTAAGTTTCGAATAATGAAAAAAATAGGCTATAAATATTCTTGGAAATAAAAACCAGCCTTCAATTTTCAGCAACATCTAAGTGTATGATACTTTTAGTTAAGCCATAATGATAAGATAATCATACCATGTAATAATCCTAATAAAAAAATAATCAAAGCCTCCTTTTGACTTTCTATGCCTATCGCTTGCTCAGTGTGAGAAAAGGGGTGGGGGGAGCTTATCCTTCAGTAACTAACAAATCTGACAGCTACTAATCTGCCAAAGAAAAAGGGCTTCCCGATGTCAGGGATTCTAGAGCACAGATCTACTGGGGGAACATGATGAAACAAGACGGAGTTACAGTTCACTTTAAAATTTAATACAAGCAACAGTGAATTAAGGGTGACCACGGCCTCATGTAGGGGAGGCCCCAGAATGACTGCAACACTCTGGGAAGGGTACCTGGCACATGCAGAATGATTTGCAAAGAGAAGGAGGTTTTTCTGAAGCTTCTCTTCTCGCAATGGGAAGATGGATGGGGTGAACAGCTCTGTTTCTGGCTGTACCAGGGGAAGAAACCAGGCCAGGGCTGGTGTGAGAAAAACTGGAGGTTGTAAAGAAACCTCATCCAGACAAACCAGCCAGGACAAGCCTTATCCGGATCTTCCGGTCACTGTCTTTCTAAGGGAACTGATTGCTTAATTGATACAAGTATAAAACTTCAAAGCATTAACTCAGAGCTACACCAGAGCCGTAGCGAATGTCTGTAGGGGCCAGCGAGGGCACACAGGCCGCAGTCTGGAGAGAAGCTGTGTGCACGTGCAGTAAGCACCAGCTCTACTCTCTGCCGAGAAACCCACGGCTGCTTTAAAACCCAGCTTGCAAAGCATTTCTGTGCAGGAGGCACAACCCCTATCAATACTCCAAATCCTGCAAGCCGATCAATACACAGACGCTGTAAGCTAATCAATGTACAAGCTCTGCAAGCCGAAATATCTTTGTAATAAAATGAACTGTCCGTATTTTGCAATTCTTTCTGCTTCTCTGTTTGAAATGGAGATGGCTTGGGTGTCAGGTGCATGCTGTACAAGCAGAAGGACCCGAGGTCCACGCCCAGAACCCATGTAACATGTGCCTGAAATCTCAGTGCTTGGAAGGTGGACACAGGGACATCTCTGAGGCTTGTCAGCCAGTTAGTCTACAAACTGGTGGTGAGCTCCAAGTTCACTGAGAGATATTCTCAAAAAATAAGATGGAGAAAAAAGACATCCTGTGTTTCCTTGGACCTCCAGAGGAGGTGTGCACACATATATACATGCATACAAACTCATTCTCTCTCTCCCTCTCTCTCTCTCTCTCTCTCTCTCACACACACACACACACACACTATTAAACTGAAGAAAGACGCAGCATGTCACAGCTCTGTGAAAGGAGAATGGAGTGTTTACCCTTCCAGCTGCTCCTCTCCTAAGATGAGACGAAGGTTCTTCAGGAAGGACAAGGAGACCAAGGCATGAGAATGGCGGATCTTCACGTAGCCGGTCACCACCTCGATGAGCCCCATGAAGTTCTCCAACTCCGAGGCAATGTTATCTAGAGAAAAAGGAGTCCATGTCGCTGAGTCTTCCTCTTGCTAGGTGGCACACTATACTCAGATTCATACACACTGGTGTGGATGCAAAGGGGAAGCAGGTCTTGTTTGGGGGAATGACAGTGAGAAGGCTGGCTTAGGACCAACCGTCCCTGTCGGACACACAGTCTCCACTTTCCACGAGCCACACTGGGACAAGGCCTCTGAGGCGGGAAAGCAGACGTCTAGGAGGCTGGCGGCTGCTGTTGCCAAGCTGATTAACAGAACGTGAAATCAGAAATGCCAGGCTGCTAATTAGCTCCAACTGACAAACGGAGGCAACGTCTTTTAAATATGCTCGGTGACAGGCAGTCCTGGGTCCACAGTGCCATGGCAGGACTGAGCAAACCTGTCCCAACCTGGTAAGAATAATAGTCTTTGCTGGACCTGTAGTTCCATAAAGACCCCATCTAGGGCTGGAGGAAAACACTCCAATATTACAGCAATGGTGCATGCAGGTAGTTGATCTATCTTTTCCCACTATCGATCGAGACAGGGTTTCATGTATCCTAGGCTGAAGATGAGGTTGAACTCCTGATCTTCCTGCTTCCTCTCCCTGATCCATATTCCTGGCCTGCAGGTAGTTTTGTTTTCTTTTCTATCTTCCTTTCCTTTCCTTTCCTTTCCTTTCCTTTCCTTTCCTTTCCTTTCCTTTCCTTTCCTTTCCTTTCTTCCTTTCTAAATCATTTCTATCCTGCTCATAATTACTTCTATAAACATTAAGTCGCCAGGAAAAGTTGCTAATGCAACAGGACCCAGAAACAGTGAATTTTCTTTTACAGTGTTTACCCACCTTTCACATAGTAAGTAAGAAACATAGATTTTAGTTTGGTTTGTCTAAGACTATGATAAATTAGGTGAGGTCCACTGAAATGGGATTTTACTATATCTGATTTTTGAAGGTTGATTTGGTGAAAGATTCTCCTATGGTTTGATATATATTAAGTCTGAGCCTCACAGAGTCCCCTCACTTGCAATATAAATACAGACAGTGCTTCCTGTATGTAAGAGCTACAGGGAATTCAACCTGGAAAAAAGAGTGGCTGTGGCTAAGCCTGTGTTTTGTTTCCCAAGAACTGAATCTAAAACTGCAAGGTAAGTGCTCCTGCTGCCCTGAACTTACTATGTAGACCAGGCTAGCCTCGAATTCAGAGATCTGCCTGCCACTGCCTCAGAAGTACTGGGATGAAAGGTGTACGTCACCATACCCAGTAAGTAATACTCCTTCATGGGCTGAGTTTCCCAATCACATTTATCTCCCACGACAAGAAGATATAAAAAAAATAAGGTTTATGAATTTTAAAAGGCATGTCCTAGGGATCAATAAATTCAAAGAAAATTAATAAATCTGGTATGAGCAAAACTACAATTTGGTTAGTATCATAAGGGTCAGCGGTGGAAGGGTAGAGAATGGGTAATAAAAACTAAGGGCTTGGGGGCTGGAGAGACACCTCAGCAGTTAAGAGCACTGACCGCTCTTCCAAAGGTCCTGAGTTCAAATCCCAACAACCACATGGTGGCTCAAAACCATCCATGAGATCTGATGCCCTATTCTGGGGTGTCTGGAGACAGCTACAGTGTACTTACATGTAAAAAATAAATAAATCTTTAAAAAAAGAAAACCTAAGGATTTATAAAACAAAGAGACAAATGCCCAAGCCTACCAAAAAAAAAAAAAACAAAAAACAAAAAACAAAAAAACGCACTACCACCCCCAAACAAACAAACAAAAAACCAAAAATATACATATGAAAAGAAACCATAAACCATAAACCACCTTGTTTCTATGACCTCTACACCCTAAGAATATAATGCACTTATTTAACAAATACTTAGGGGCAAGCAATCCACTTTGTAAATAAATAGGACGCTTTCTCTCTGAAGTAAAGAAAAACTTTCTTCCCCTAAAGATTTACCAATAACGATTAAAATAACAGTCTTCTGCCTGTAGTATTTTACTTCATGAAACTACTAGTAGCTCAACCTAGAGAGTGCTTAATGGCAGAAACTGAAGGCCAAATATCTAGGGGACTTTCTCTGTCAGTCCAAGATAAGAGAGGGTAAGATTGCTGGGCTCTGCTCCACGATGGGAGATGCTGTTCATGAATATAATTCTGAAGCAACATACCAGGAGCGCTGTCTACACCAAGTGAAAGGGAGTCTGCAGGCTCAGACCACAGCTTGAGGTGTGGACGGCACATCTTTCTGGTTCTCAGAAGTAAACCAGGAGATCACTCTTTAATCCTTCCTTTCCTCAATTCTCCTCAACGGAGGCAAGCAACCCAAACTCTGGCCTTATAGAAGTGTGGACTCTGCAGCAGCCAGCATGAGCCAGCTCATGGGTCTGAGCCATCAGGTGTGTGTGTGTGTGTGTCAGAACAGCCCTTTCCTGCTTAAGATGTGACTTAAAGAAAGGCGAGGGCTGATCCTCTTTACAGGAGTATATTCTGGGCTGATGGCTCAAACATCGACTACCGTTCTAATCTGGATTTTATGTTTCTGAGAAACTCACAGGGGAGGCGTCACCCAAGAGGCTTACTTACACCCCATGCTATTTTTCTAAGCCTGTATTCTGCTCGTGACTAAAGGGACAGAGCTAGGAAGAGCATCGATGCAAGTCAACCAAGAAGCGGTCCAGCTGCTGGTCTGGTGGGGTGGGATACTTACTGCCTCGCCGGATGTTAATAAGCAGATTGCCCTTCAAGATGGTGCATCCTTGGAGCATTTGAGCAGAAGTAACAGAATCGATAGTTTTCGTTTTCTTTTCTTCATCGCCGCAGACTTTGGGGCAGGGGCCTTCACAGGGGATACAGTACATGCTGGAGAAGATAAAGAGTGGACCAAAACCACAGAAGTGAGTTTATCTTCTTGCATTAAACAAACAAACAAACAAACAAAACAACCCAAAGAAAACAAAACAGAAAAATAAGGGGGCTTTTTGTTTGTTATTACAGCAGCTTTTCATGAAAGAAACAAGCTAAAACATCCAAACAATCACACAGTATAATCTCCTACCCAGGGGCAAGCCATCCAAGCTGCAAACACACAGAGGGAACACATACTGCAGAAGAGGAAGGCATGTGGCTTGTTTTTAGACAGAATACACTTGCCATGCAAGAAGCATGTGGGTATCATAGGCTTGTGACTGGGGAGCCAGCTGGTCTACCTGGGAGACACAGATTCACAGGCACTCTGGGGCTCTAGGAAAAATGGAGCTGCTCACTGATGAGACCCTTGCCTTCGTGCCAGAGGAGGCTGGGAAAGCTGGCAGCGCTGGGGAAGGGATGCCCGCGTCTTTGTCACTAACAGGAGTCTAATTCCCAAAGCCCAGGGAGGGATTCCAACAGGCACCTGGTGCGGTGCAGGTCCATTATTTTCTTGCTTAAAGCACAAGCGAATTTCTATCTTGACAGTGCTTTGCAGAAACTTGTAAATTGATCCAAATGTTTGTTTTGCTGCACATACAATAAAAGCCAGGAACCTCCGCAGCTCTGTAATGAGGTCCTGGTCCGAATGCTACCCTCAGCGCCACACACAACCAGAAGCCAGAAGCAGTGGCGTGCTTCCTGCTTACTGACCATCATTTAAGGAAATGGCGGAGAAGATTCTAAGCCCGGGGCTATACCTTCTGAGACCTTAGCTGTATTACAGAATCAGGGCCGAGAAGCTGGGTCGATTTCTGAATGAGAAAAATGACCCAATCTTCATGGGGTGTGTGGGACAGCGTTATATTCAAATTACTGCTCTGAAATGAGTCTATGAAACCTCATGAAAGGAAAGAAAATCAGGGTAAAACAATAGCTGCCTTTACTAAAGTCTTCCACCCGTTCCCAAAATGCTATCTATAGTTTTTGTTTTGTTTAAAACCTTAATAGTTCTCTGTTATCTTCCTATTTCCTATTAGGAGAGTGGGGCTGAGGTTTCCATAAGCTCCCATGGGAAGTGGACCTAGCTAGCCAAAGTGGGAGATACTTGGTTTCCTATAATACCACATGCAGCATGCTTGTGGTTTTGTAATGAGACCGGCCCCATGGACTCCTGCATTTGAATGCTCAGTCCCGAGCTGACAGAACTGTTTGGGAAGGATTAGGAGGTGTACCACTGGGCTAGGCATTAAGGCTGTAGAAGTCTGGTGCAGAGCTCTCAGGTATTTCCTTCACTCCCCCATCTGGGATCCTACCCTTTGAAACCACAAGCCAAATCAGACATACTGCTGTATAAGTAGCTAAGGTCATGGCATTTTATCACAGCACTAGAGAAGAAACTAGGACAGCTCTCATTTCTAGCCTGGAGAGGGGTTTCCACTTCTGAACTTTCTTTGTGCTGTGTTTGTGTTTTTTTCTCATTTAACTACACGTAGCACAACACCCAGCTCTCTCTAAAAAAGAAACAAAAACAATACTTGGAATAACTACAGCTTCATACACAGACCTTCGAAGACAGTACAGAGCACCACCGTGCGCCCAACGCTCCCGACTGCTGCTACAGCCAACATAACGACAACACAGCGACCTGGCACGCGTGTGGGGTTCTGTGCATTTCTCCATCTGTCTACATAGATCTGCAAATTCCCCACTGTGATTGAGACCCAGGACAACTTCAACGCCACAAAGTCTCCCCATGTGTTACCTGTTTGTAGCTGCCTTCTGACCTGCCCCTGCCTCACTCTCCCTAACTCCTGGTAACTGCCAAGGTGTCTTCTACTGCCGCCTTGGTAAATGTTCCAGAAGGGCAGTCATAGAGCACATGGCTTCTGAGGTTGATGTGCTTCCCAGTGTACAATGGTGATGTTCTGTGACTGGGCCTGCTTTCCTACTTATTGTACCAGGATAGCTGAGTTGTCCTCACTTCCTGGTATTACAAACAAAGAGACTACAGAGGAGTATATGAAATAAACGTTCAGGGTCAACATGACTATGCTTGGTCCATCCCCCCCCCCCCTTTTTTTTACTCAAACAGAAAAACCTGGAGCCACCTCCCCCTTTGTTAAAATGTCTCAGAATCATTTAGCAATTGAAAACTTTTTTTTTTTTTTTTTTTTTTTTGGTTTTTTCGAGACAGGGTTTCTCTGTGTATCCCTGGCTGTCCTGGAACTCACTTTGTAGACCAGGCTGGCCTTGAACTCAGAAATCCGCCTGCCTCTGCCTCCCAAGTGCTGGGATTAAAGGCGTGCGCCACCACCGCCCGGCAATTGAAAACATCTTTATAAGGATGTGTTCTGATTATATATTTATAGCTTAAGTTTCCTAAAATCCACTCTCGTATAGACAGAGCACAAACAGTATTTTAAAAATACTTTCAAGTAAGTGCTAAATAGGCTTCAAAGGCCGGGAGAGGGACAGCTATTATTTCTTGATAGTATTTTACTTTAAAATGGGAGAGACTGTGAGAATGGGCAGGGAGCAGCAGCCCAGTGCTTTAAGACCACACTTCAGGGTAGGAGACCCAACTCCTATGAAGACATAGCATCCTCACTGTGTGTTACAGGACAGCTGAATGCCTTCGAGTAGGGAGAGGAAATAAACTTGCAGGTCAAATATGATATAGTGAGTTCAATGACCAGCTCTCCCTCTTACCAGCCAGCTATCCCTTGCTGTTCCCAGCCCCAGAAGGAAGGCATTGTCTAGACTGTGGGTAAGCATCTTCATATTGCCAGACAATGGTCTTTGGCTCAAGGTGTAGACTAGTATAGCCCTTTTATATGCTAAAACAGTGATTATTTAGATGTAAAGTGCCTTCAAAGGCCCATCTTGTAATAGCTTAGTCAACAGCTTAACAAAGTAGGGTTTACTAGGAGGTCTGCCTGTCCTTGGCACATGCCAAAAGCAATGGACCCAAGAGCTAAAACCAATCCCTGCCCACTCCTTCTCCTCTTCATAAACTGATCACCTTAAGTGTTTTGTTACAGTAACCAAGAGTTGACTAACAGGGATTGCTAACACATGAGTAAAAAGTGGCAGACTTATTTTTAGTAGACTGTATTATACAATTCTGAGTCATTGTAGTCCTTGGCTTACCAAATTATTTAAAAATATTTGATCTTTTCCTTTTTACTGTGATAATGGTGCAGAAATTAAACAGGTAGGAATTTATTTTCCATCTTAGCATTATGAAAGAAAATTTAATCTTTGGTTTGATCCAGCAGTCAGCTTACAGCTAGAGACATCTCCAAATACCATAGCAGAAATGGAATCTTGTTGTTGTTGTTTTGTTTTGTTTTTCGAGACAGGGTTTCTCTGTGTAGCCCTGGCTGTCCTGGAACTAACTCTGTAGACCAGGCAGACCTTGAACTCCGAAATCCGCCTGCCTCTGCCTCCCAAGTGCTGGGATTAAAGGCTTGCACCACCACACCCGGCAGAATCTTCTTTTTGAAGATGTGTTGAACATCTGTTATAGAGAGTGACTGTAGCAAAACTATACATTTTGTACTTACAGAATTGTTAGCAATGCTGGAGACTGGACCTAGATCCTTCTATGTGTCAGAGATTGGTTCTAGGACCTCCTATAAGGTGGGGATTGGACCCAGGAACTCTCTAAGCTGGAGACTGGATGCCACAGGTTGGGGAATGGTTTGAGGGCATCTCACAGTTAAGTGTGGGCAGCATTCAGAACTTCCTGGTTGTATTTTGAGAGGCTCAGAAATGTGTATGTGTGTATAGTACAGGAGGCAGGGAATGAAGTACAATGGAACCTTCCCCCAAAGTCCTCTGCTCTGTTCAGGGGAGGAAGCAGCAACCCCAGACCTCCGATTGTCCTGTGTTTCTAGTTATAAAACCCTGCGTTCACGAACATCGCCCATGACAAGTTTGTGGAAATACTGCTTGTTCAGTCAGAAGCAGCTCTGCCTCCAGTGAAGCCTCAGAGTCCAGGAAGAAAAACCAGAGGCCACAAAGATGGTGGAAGGCTTAGAGAAAGGAGGTTCTGGCAGAGGACATGGGTGATCAGACTACCAGTTCATGCCCAGAGCCCAGGCTTGCAGTGAAAAGTGGGAGGCCTCTTTCCAGGCCTCATGAGTGCTGGTGAGGCTTGTCTTCACTCCCAAAGCTTTCCTGGCCTAGAGTAGCAAGCTGGGAAGGAGTATCTGTAGTTACAGTCTCCCCTGCTCACGCTTCAGTTCTGCAGGTGCATGGGGAGCAAGGCTACGGGAGCCCCTGGCCAGCAAGCTAATTCTTACGCTTTCGTGCTAGCAAGGCATCCTCAAAGTTTAAAAATAAAAAGGCAAGCTGAAACAGACCCACCACTCCAAGATTCGCATTAAAACAAGCTCAGCCATCGCCCTCTGACAGACCCATCTGGGTGAACCCCTGGGAGTCCTACACTTAGGGGCTATGCAGCAGAGAACCCTCCTGGGCCTGGGGACAAGAGCCGCTGACCTCTGGGTGCTGTTGCGTATGAAGCCGGAGGGACACTCCTGCATGCACTCGTCATCGTGGATCACGAAGCCATCCGAGTCATTGCTCTCAGCGTTGGGGATGTTGGCGCAGAAATCTCGGTCCACACAGCGCCAGCCCTCGAACCTGTAGGTGCCAGGCGGGCAGGCGGGCACGCACACGCCTTTGTAGTAGTAGTGTCTGCAGGCCACGCAGGTCGTGTTGTCGTCCGGCGTGTGGCAGCTGCCCAGGCACTCCGGGTGGCAGCACTCGTTGTTCTCGGTGCAGGCTCGCTTCCCGCACACACTTGGGCACACTGTGGGAACAGAGGGAGAGAGGGTGGTGAGGATGACGGGCTACACAGCCTCCCGTGGGGGGGGGGGGTCGGTCATCCGCTGCCACCGCTAGAAAAGAACACCTTCTCTGAAATCTGCTTAGATCTTACTATCTGTGAATTCCACCTGGGTAAAGACACAACCCAACCCAAGTCCATTCTCTCCTTTGGACTCCTGGTTTGCTATGGGATGAGCCATTGACATATAACACCCACCACCTCTTTAAAAATGGGGTGGCCACACCCATTGAAAGGGAGTCCATGGCACAGGTGAACAGAAGAGAAATACAGACAATATGGACCGCTAGGACTATACAAGGCACTGTGTATTTCAGCTCTCCTTCTGTATGAGAATTCCATTCTAAGACCCCAGTAGATACCTGAACCACGCACACAACACTGGCCTGTGCACGCCCCCTTCTCCTTCATGCACACACAGTGATGAAGAGAGGAGGCACAGCAAGTGCGGTGGTTTGAAGGAGAAATGTCCTACACAGGTTCGTGGATGTGAACAACGGGCCTGTGTTGGTGGTGGTGTGTTTGGGAAGGTTACAGAGCCTGTAGCAGGGAGCCGGAGGAAGTCCTTTGCTGGGGGTTAGGGGGGGAGTTGAGGTTTTACAGCCTGACCCCACTTCTCTATTTCCTGTGTGTGGGTGGAATGTGATCGCTTTGTGTTTCCTGCCTGACAAGACTGAAGCCATGCCTCCCCACCCCTCAAGGACTCTGTCCCCTCTGGGGCTGTACGCCAAGATAAACCTCTATCTCTGGCTCCACTTTTTCTGTCAAGGTATTTTATCACAGCAACAGGAAAGTACCAAATACAACAGGGGACTAGTCAAAACCTCTAGGTTACTACAGCAAACGCTAACCACACCCTTTACAAAGCACTGCGTGACCGTGGCCTCTCTCTTCTCAAACTCTAGAAAAACAAATGCAGGCTATGGAGGGGCTACTCTGCGCCGTGGGCACAGAAGTCATTATGGGCTCTAAAGAGAAACAAGCTACAACTGAAACACCCAGTGCCTACAGAATGCCCACATCTGCAACTTCTCTTCACACCACAAGCAAGCTGTTAGATGGGAGTACACAGGGTTTCTGTACCCAGGGGCCACCTACTGTAAGCCAGGTCCAGCAATCACAGATCTAAAATTCACATCCCAAACAGGTACTCTGTTATGCACTTCTATAAATATGTCATAATGAACACACACACACACATACACACACACACACACACACACACACACACACACGCCTATGATCCTTACTTGTTAACAACATATAAAATAAACAAACAAATCTGGCTAACATTATATGTACCCAATTGGGGGAGGGGGATTGTTTGGAAATACTACAAAACTACATGTATATTTTAACTGTGATGTAACAAAGAATCAAGATTCCATGTTTTATTATTAAAAAAAAAAAACTACTCTAAAACCAAAACTAAACCAAATAAACCCCTGTAACCACAGATAACATACCAAACACACAAGTCCATCTGCCCCCCAAACGGCCGCTTTGCCAACCCTCCATGATGTGGTCTTTCCCGGGTTCCTCCTGTGCACGGTGTATGACTACACATACTTGAATGTAAGCCCCGAGCTACTGAGAAAGCACTGGATGGACTTGACCGTGGGTTCCACCATACAGCAGTCTCGCTACGTCTCACCATTACAGCCATGCCCCAGCATCAAATGCGCCCTCTGTGCCCACACATTACCGTTCCATGAGCACAGCCATCTCTGTGGGCACCTCTGCGTGCCATTAGGATCCGTTTTCAGAACTGACTGCACTGAGTCAGTATGTTCTCTGGAGTCTTACACCTCCAGACTATGTAGACAGTCTGTCTACACAGCTGTAAGTCACATCCAAGAATTCCTGTGTCACTGCACTTAAAAACAGATGCCAGAACGTCAACACTTAAATCAGTAGCATAACCCAGCATAATCTTGCATTTGACTCTAAGTCATCCTTCCGCAGAAACATCGAGGCATTTCCCTCCCTGGTTATCTCCCCCTGTAGGAGTTTTCAGTGTTCGTCTGGGCATGTTGTCATCTCTTTTGCTCCAATGTCTCCTAGCCTCCATTGTGACTAGAGTGTGGCTGTGCTCTGTGTTTGAAGTTCACCCCACGGGCTATAAGCAAAAATTTTACTAGAGTTTCCTGGAACATTCTTTTAAAAATACAGTGTGTGCCTTCTTCTTTCTTGCTGGCTGAAACATAGAAATGATGCACAGACATTCATGCAGCCATCTCAGACGGAACATGAAGCAACATGGTGAGCTCAAAGGAGCTTGGCTTCTCAAGATGGCTGGTGTTCTCAACCTGTGGGTTTCAACCCGCTTGAGGGGTGACATGTTGGACATCACACGTATCGGATACATACATTATGATTCGTAACAGTAGCAAAATTATAATTATGAAGTAGCAACAAAATAATTTTATGGTTAGGGGTCACCCTAACATGAGGAACTGCATTAAATGGTCACAGCATGAAGAAGGTTGAGAACCATTGCTCTAGACTAACACTGCAGCTGCTGACCTTTGAACTTCTTCAGGTGAAGACAAACCAACTTTTATCTACGCAACTGAACTATCCACACAGAAGACCTATCTTCAGAGCCATGCACAAGAGGAGACGGAAAGCCTTCTCAGCTGGTTTATGACATTCATTTATTATAACTAGCTTCTGGCTGTTTTTGGACATCTATTCTAGCTCAAGAACAAACAGAAGTTAATTATCTCTGGTCACACCAAAAAAGAAAAAACTGCAGGAGCCCTTAATGTCAGAACACAGACTCTGTCTACCTCAGCAACTACCTCGAAGACAGCAAAATCTCCATTTAATAGCCGACCATGTTTTTAATTTCACACACTACCACTGACTCTTTTTTCACCCAAACATATCAATATATGACATAGTTGAAGATGATATAGTGTGATGACTTAATTAAATATATGCACTGCACAGGTTACATCAAGGTTTGGGGTCTAAACCAGCACTGAAGTTATTTGTGTCAATTTTGTTTTTTAATCTGTCAATGACAGAAGTCAACGATCTGTTGGCATTTACTTATCCACCCAGAATTTACAGGATATACGCTGCACCTGTGTGCCAGGCAACTGGACATCCTGTACAACTGTACGGTGGCAGTCCCTGACCTCAAGGAAAGGATACCACAGCAGGGAAGCAGGAAGGACCATGCACATGGTGTTCCTAGTACTGTGGATTCCTGGAAGGGTCTCCAGAGACAGTGAGATTGGCACTGAAGAAAGGAAGGACGATGGGGAGGGGCATCAGGACCACCCCTCACAGGGGACCTCATATGTAAATACAGGCTGAGATGTTACTGGGAACAAAATGGAGCAGCTCAGGGAGGCACCACGGGCACATCAATTGATGGACAGTGGGAAATAGCCCTGCTTTAGGCAAGGGTTAGAGTCTCATACAGAAAGGTCATCATGCTGTATAGCGAAGGCATGATAACCAAAGTGGGCATGATAACCAAAGTGGGCAGAAGGACAGAAAAACGGCCAGAGGAGAGGAATCTGCTACTGATTATACTGTCCATCTATGGCTCACACTGAAAAACAGATACATAAAGTTCAATGTAACTTGCTAAAGGCTCCCTGGTCCAGCCGTCCCAGCCATCAGCCAACACCATGCTCTGTGATTAGAGAGGAAAACCGATTAGTTAGCTCACCGTTATCAGCAGCGATTATCAATGGGGACTAGATGCCAACTTTGGAGCCTTTTACTTACTTACATAGGAAAGAAAAGGATACATCACAATAGATAATAAAGTCAAATAGCTATATGGTAATAAAAACCCATACCATATAAAAGCAGGTGGAAATAACCTTGTACACTGTCCTGAATCCGTTACCTCCTAATGCAAATGTTACATTTTTCCAGGATGAGAAATAGAAATACTTGACAAAGGATTAAATTCGAGACATGTTGAGCCCTGTTCCAGGCTTGTGATGGGAACTTCTTCCCAAATAAGAACGGTAAAGTTAAAAAAAAACACTGTCTTTACAGATAGACCTATTCTTTTAAGGCAGATAGCAGATCAATGAGCCCCTTAACATTCAGTGATGCCAATTGTGAACAAATGCACATTTGATATTCTGTGGGTGGAAGAAGACAGAAAAGGGGTATGCAGAGAGGGAGAGAGAAGAAGGAGGAAGGCCGACCTGCTTGCTAGGGGACTGACTCTAGAGATCTGTGTGGCTACAGGGAGGAAAGGGGTGTGGCTCTCTCTCCAGCACAGAGGATTCCGGGAGGCAGCAAGAGAAGGCAGGGTCGTCTGGGATTAGAGAGTCCTGGAGCCAGCTTTAGAAGCCTGCTGTAAATTTTGTCTCATCTCGATGTATATAAATATTATTAGTGTTCAGGACTATTAAGGGATTTCTTGAAAAGCCCCGGGCAGTGCGTCTCGCCAGCAGATGGATGGCTGCTCTCCATGAGTGCCAAAACTTAAAATTTAGTGCAGTAACCAAATTTCCAATTACAGCACCATGGGGGAAAGGACGGGACCTCCCCCGGACCCTACTCCTGAGGAGGGGCACACGGGCATGGTTAAAGGGCAGCCCAACCTTAAAAAGAGAAATAGAAGCTGTGAACTAGGGCACGAAGGAAAGCAAATTGATTTTGCCCATGAGACCGTACTATTCCTCGGCATTAATCAGAGAAGACAATAAAAACAAAACCTTATTGAAACAGAAAAGCTACAACACGTCCTGTGTCAGCCACCAGAAGGACAGGTTCAGGGTCAGTGTGCATACGGAGGCCACACATTTTAAAACTCCTCTTCATTTCTTTAAGAGAGCACAAACAAGCCTCGTAAATCAGCTTAGCTCTTCCTCCCCAGGGTCTCTGCATTTAGTAAGTTCTTTCTAATTTCCCTTTATTAAAGCCCGTGATTGCTTCTGTCAGTGAATCCTTTCGTGATGGAAAGCTCCGAGAAGCGGCATCTTCAGAGCACACGGTGCTGAAGTTCTTGGCGATGGGAGCCTCCACTTTCCACAAGGAAAGAGGGGTCCCTTGGCCACACGAGCTTCTACCAAAAACTTAGTTTTAACCCAGATGACTGCTGAGGGATAGAACTTGGTCTGTGGACATTCAAGCAAGCTAAAGCTTCCGAGACCAACGTGGAAAGAAGAGGTAACAAGACCACAGAACAGAAGGATGGAAGCATTAGACAAGACAGTGGAAAACACTGGTGGGAACACAGAGGCCAGTGAGGGGAGGGGGAGCTAACAGGTGCTCTGGGTGACTGTCAGAGCCCATGGAGAGGAAGGCTCTGAACATCGTATTCAAGTGTAGTCCAAACTCTAGAACAGAGTTAAAAAAGCTATTTGGTATCAGTCTGTAAGTCTCTCTGGCAAGAATCTTCCTATTATTTGAAACACCACACCCAGGATTTCCATGGGGTTCCCCAGTTCAAAACTAAGCCAACAAGACCTGTTGGCTCTAGTGGCCTAGCTCCAAAGGAGCCTTTCTCACTTCATTAATCCAACCAAGCACTCTACGGAGGAGAGTGTGGATAAGCCTTGAATAGACTTGTAGCTAATCTTGGGAGCACAGCACTTACACATGCAGAAGCCTCCTCCATCCCGCCCCTCCTCTTCCCTTTCTTCTTCTTCTATAGGTTTAGTTGGGAGTCAATTTGGCCCCTTCCGAGGCAAGAGGACATGTAACACTCAGAGCCATCACATGTATTTGTTTGTAAAGATTTATACATTCTATTTTATGTGTGTGTATGTGTACTACTTTTACATCTGGTACCCAGGGGTTAGCAGAGGATGTCAGATTTCTGGGGAACTGGAGTGACAGATGATTGTGAAACTTGTTTGTGCTGGGAACCTAACCTGGGTCTCCTGTAAGAGCAACACGTGCGAATAACCACTGAGCCACCTCCCCGGTTTCCTGATAATGTACTTGTAAGACTTTCCAGGCACAACCATGGTACCAGGGGCCCAAGGGCAGAGTATCACCAAGGCTGGCCATGGCCATGCCTTTTGTTTTGTCCTCAAGTTAACCAGCAGGGAGGACGCTCATGGTGCTCCCATGCCTCTCGGGAAGGGCAAAGACGGGCCAAGGAACTCAGGACTCCTTATAGTTTGGATGGAAGTTCCAGTTTTCAAAGAATGAGTATCTTTATTGGCAGGAACTGTGCCTGACTGAGGAGGAGCAGGTGACCAATGGCAAGAACAAGGAGAAAAAGCCCAGCTTGGGTGGGGGGTCTGTGCTGTGTCCACCTTACAAGCATCACAATGCTCTTAGTTTATTAGTCTTCAATGTGCCCCCCCCCCATTATCTCTCTTCACACACCTTTCCCCACTCCGATCTCCTCAGACAAAGAAAGGTACTACTATGACTTCACTGTACCTGTGAAACAAAAATTACATGTTGCAATTTGGCTATTGTCATTATTGTGGTAAGACAAACTAAATCTAACCAAACTTCCTATGTTGGAGGTAAGGCCTTTGGGAGAGAATTAGGATTGTATGGTGTCACTAGGGTGGGACATTATTGTGACAGTAGTGCCTTTATCTTATATAGAGAGACAGAGACAGACAGACAGACAGACAGACAGACCGACCGACCGACCGAGTGAGCAGACAAGCTCAGCAAGTCATGCCTTGGCCATGCCATAATGCAATTAATAGGAAGGTCCTCATTAGAGGCTGACACTACATCCTTGGACTTCTCTGTCTCCAGAACTATGAAAAAGTATTTTCTTTATAAACTAACCAGCATCGGATAAGACAAGTATACATCATAAGGAATACATGGTGAGTGATGCTTCTTGGACTCAGAGAGTCACTGGGTTGCATCCTAGCAAAGTCTGTGGCTCAACTCACAAAGTCAAACTAAATAGTGCTTGCCCCCCCCTCTACCCCCACCCCATGAGGGGGAGGGATCGAGGGTGGGCGAGTCAGAGACAGAGAGTAAGAATGAGGAGGAAGGAGAATGTTTTCTTCAAAAGGAAGACAAGAACCTAAAACATACATACGGTCTTTGCAACGTCAAAAGGAGAACTCTACTGCCTCACTACTGAGCAAGCATCCAGAGTTTAAAACGGTGTCTAAGCGCGTCTGCCTGGAAGACCGTAGTCACTGCATAGTCTGTTACACAGCAAAGGCAACATCATGAGGCAACCAGTGTCTTCTTAAAAGCCCAGGCAGAAAATTACATTGTTAAAAGTATTCTCTGCCTAATGCCAAAAACCAAACCAAACCACACCATACCAAACCAAAGCACCTCCTTTTGTGGAGGGGCAGTAGGCAGATCCAGAGGAGACGTCATTTTAAGCCAGAATCCAAAGCTATTTCAGTTTCTGTTTGAACAGAAAGGCTGTTACAGATGGACAACTTCCACGGGAGAAAAGCGGCCCTTGAGCAGAACAGTCCTGGAGCACAGCAAGCTGGATGGAGAGAGGACAGGACCACGTGCGTTTTTGACCTGTTGGCACACTAGTCATGAGAGCTCCTAACTTTTCCAGCATCTGATGCTGTAAGTCATTTCCTCCTTATTGACTTTCAAAGGATTTTCAACTGTTCTGGGTGGGCTTGCTTCCTAAGATGAAGAGCCCTGAACAGTGCGCCCATACTTGGGCAGTTTCTTGATTCTTGGGGAGTATATAAAGGGCTACAAGTCGCACATTTTTTCTCCCCGTGGCTCCCCTTTGGCTTTGCTCTTTGCTTTCCACACCTTTAAAGTTGCAGAACTGCTCTGCAGGCAGCATGGTCCTGTCACAGATGGCCAGAGACACAGGCAGGGGACTTAATTCCAAATACATCTATCTGCAAAGCCCCTAGATAGTCTTCCAAGCAATAATAGGGAAGCTCCCTCAATGGGCAGACAGCACTGATTTGGATCTGGTTTCCCAGGTGACGTTCCAGCCCCCCCCCCCCCCCCCCCCCC
>LR749512.1:3892088-3925680 GCA_902729485.2 Mus minutoides | reverse complement strand
TAATCACTGAGATCTCCCAGGTCATCCTTTCCATAATAGCCGTCTGAGTATCTCTTATATAAATCCAATTTATACCACAGAGGCAAAATACAAGGCTGCTTATCAATATGGAGTTAACTTTCAGTGTTATTTCCCATGTGCCCGATGATACTTTAGGCGTGTTATTTATACACATTATTTAATCCTCCTAACAATCACAAAGGGTAGGCATCCTTCACTTAGAGATGGACAAACTGGAGACATCGGAGAGATTAAAGAACTCATGCAAGAGGATCAGGCTGCTGTGCCGTATGTTGGGTGTCACACTCAAGAGTCCCCAACGGATGACAGCAGCCTCTCCACACATCTTCCCATCGTGGTGTGGGGACTGCTTCTGAGCATCTCTGCTGTCTGAAAGGTATACTGCAGGGGAATTGCTTTCATGCTAGTTTTCTTTTTAAGCATGCAACCATAAGGAAGAAATAAACCACAAGTCCTAGCATCCTTTTCTACTCTCTTGAGGTATATCCCTAAATCTAGAGAACAAAACAAAGTAACATACACACTGAAGAGCCCCGCCTCCTGCATACAAGTGATACTAGAGAAATAATACGTATCAATTCAGTTTCCTCTATTGAGTTGTAGCCAATGGAGTCTCATGGACATTTTTCTGTCATAAAATTAAAAGACTAGATCCACCCCACCCCCCCATCCCCCCAGCCCAGATAGGGTTTCTCTGTATAGCCTTGGTTGTTTTGGAACTCGATCCACAGACCAGGCTGACCTTGAACTTAGGAATCCACTTGCCTCTATTTCCAGAGTGTTGTGATTAAAGATGTGGGCCACTGTGCCGGGCCACAAGGCTGGTATCTCTAAGAGTCACTGCAAAGTTGCACACTAACAGAGAAGCTTCTCTCCTGAAAGATGCATAGTCAACATGGCTTACCTGACAGGAAATGACTGTGATATCAGGGAACCAGACCAACAAGACCCAAAAGACTACAGACCCCTCAGAATCAGCTCTGACCAAATGAGTCTACTGAACATAGTACGCAGGCTTAAGTTTTCAAATGCCCGAGACAATACTCTGAGAGGTAGGTGATCATGGCATCCTTCCAGGAGCCTCGCTAGGTCACAGCTCATGCCTCACTCAGGAGTTGCCCCTTCCCAAGCTTGTAAACCCAATCCATACAGTTCTGTAAGATGGAAACTTTGTCGTGGAAGAAAATCTGAGTCCGGGCCAGTTGAGATGGCTCAGTGGGTAGATACAACAGCTATCCTTTTGATGGCTTGTTCGTCACCCCCACCCGCCACCCCCTGAAAGTCACATGGCAGAGGGACAGAATCAATTCCTACCACGTGTTCTCTGACTGCCACATACATGCTGTGGTGTACGTAGGAGTTTCCTCCTCCAATAATGTTTCTAAGTCAGGGAACAGTTCAGTGCGTCCTCCTCTTGGGAGAGCACAGTTTGAAGGCTTGGAGAAAATAACCGAGTAGCATCACACAGTCCAGGACAGAAGGTAAGCCACAGAGTTCAGCTGCTGGAGCATCTGGGAACATTTCATTAATGAGCAAAAGAAACAATTGCCTACTGACAATGCCCGCGGGATCACTGAAGCCTCGGGAACCAAGCAGTGCTGGGCAGAGTACTGAGAAAACAGGAAAACAAACACCGCAAAAGGGGTAACAAAGAAGCCAGGGGAGGGAAGTTATAAATAGCAACATTATAACTAGAAAGAGTGAGGACCGAGGTGCAGCTGACCCAAAGAAAGAGAGCAGGAAATTTCAATAAATAACAAAGGCCGGCTGAACAGAGAGGGCTCTGCCCACCGTGGGCTAAGAGTTTCCGTTCTTCCTGCACAGTTTGTAATACCAGCTTTACATACATACACACACACACACACACACACACACACACACACACTTAAAAAAGCAGAAAGTCTGGTGGTTTTGAGTGTCTTTGTAGAGTTGTGCAAATACTGCCACAATCGACGTTAGAATATTTTCATCATCCCAAAGCAAAAAACCCATACATAGCAAAGCTCTCCCCAGCTCTGGGGAATGACTAGTCTTACTAGTCTCCACTTCTCCACGGAATCGCCTGCCAGGAGCATTTTACTTAGTGGAATCAAACAAAGGGTGTTCTCCTGTGACCACTGTCTTCCATTAAAAACAATGCTTTCAAGATTCAGCCTTGGCATGGTGTCTACTAGTCCTTCTGGCTTTGGGCTGTCCTGATTCTCACTGTGGGAAAGTGAACCTTTCTATTAATGTGGAGTGATAACATCACAGGTACTGGGAGTAGAAATGCTAGAAACACTGACACACTTGGAAGTGGGAAGGAAGTCAAAGGATGGTGGACGCTGAGGTCCAGGCGAGGTGCTGAGAAGGGTCTGTTTGCACCCCAGACTATGTTTTTGGCTAAATCTATCCACACTAACTTGGGCCATTCTTTGATAGGTAGGGCTGTCACAGTGGGCATAATCTGTAGAGGAATGGTCACCTACAGTGTGGACTGTGTCTCCCCTCTGCTCAGCAAGCTACCTGTGCCACCTACGGAAAATCGAGCGCGCGCGCGCGCGCACACACACACACACACACACACACACACACACACGAGCTTGAGCTCTGTAGAAATGTCCGACAAATGGATGCTAGAGCTGCAACACTGAAGTTCTGCTAAGCTAGGGAGAGTGAAGAGGAAGGGCAGGAGAGAGAGAGAGAGAGAGAGACAGACAGACAGACAGACAGACAGAGACACACAACAGAAAAGATGGCGACGAAAGGTGCGGCTCAACCTTAGAGTCCTTTTACCAGCACTATGTTGTTCTCACAAACTGCCTTAATTCCCATGTACTTTTAAATAGTTGAAAATGTGATTTTTCAACCTATTTTAAAACCCACATACAAATTTGAAAAAACTGCAGGCAGATTTTAGCACAGGGGAGAAAACAAACAAAGAGAGCTGTCATGGGGGTCAGGACAGACAGGGCCCTCAAGCTGATGATGGTCAGCAGGGGAGGGCGGCTTCATGGCTGCTGCACAGCTGGAGAATCTCTCTCACAAAAGTCATAGCGTGCACACACTTTGCTTGTTTGTCCTCAAGAGTTCTGAAAAATAGAAAAGAAGCAAGAAGTCCCTGCAGAGGGCCGACTCCCCTTTAGCCATTCTCAGCAGGCTTGAGCACATAAAGATCACTTGTGACTGCCTGTCACAGATGCTCAAATGGACAGGATGGGGAAAAAAATACCCTTCACACACTTAAAAATTACTCTAAGTTATTTTAAATTTGGAACTGTTTGTATATTCCTTATAAGTTTATGAAACTCACACGGTCGCTCCATGACTAACTAAAGCGGAATTGAGAGAGTATTCTCTATTTATAACTTCTCTGCTTGTGCGTGCGTCCAGCCCTATTTCCATTCTCTGGTACTGTACGCAGAGTTATGTGAAGCCGTGTGGGCTCTGAAATGCTGCTCACTTCCTAACAAGGCAGGCCTGTGTTCCATAGGGACTAATCAGGGGGAGACAGGGTGGGGGGTTATAATGACCAAGTGAAGGCCAGGCTCAGAGGGGAGGCCTCAAGCACCTATTATTGCCCAGGCAGATCTTTCTGCTGTTGTTTTGTTTGTTTGCTTTATTTTATTTATTTATTTTAAAGACAGGGTTGCTTTGTAAAACCCTGGCTGTCCTGAGACTTCCTCCGTAGACCAGGCTAGCCTCAAATTCACAGAGATCCACTTGCTTCTCTGCCTACCGAGCTTAGATACCACCTCCACCCGGCTAGACTGCACCTCTCTAAATGAGTGTTTGAGCCTGTTTTGGGACAATCCTCACACATGGTGATGGCTGAGAGATCTGTACCCATGGTGTGGATTCGTCACTACACACACCCCCAGGTCAGTGCCTTAAATCTGTGTGTCTGCTCATGCCACCTCTTCCACTTGATTTTGGTGGAATTGTGTCTCCAAAGGGTACAAGGCTTTAGCAGTTCATGCAAAAGTTCCTCTCCGTACACAAATGTTTATGTGAAGATAACTGAAATGACTGACCTGTGTTACCCATGGGACAACTAGTACTCAGAGCGGAGCACATGAGGCCTAGGATTAAGTCCTATTACGAAAAGCAAGACGGCTCATGGAGAGAGTAATAAATGTGAAAGACACCCGTGGCACATAGACTACCCCTGGAATTTGGATGGTTACGTGTACATGGACACGAGTTCCCTATTCACAGCTGCTCCCATAAACCGTAAGAGCAGCTGCTCTAAGGCTGCTTAGCCATAGTTTGGAAGAAAAAATAAAAACCAACTCCTGGAATCTTCTCTAAAACAATGCTTCTGGAGACTGTAGTTATCTCGCTTCATGCTGCTGCTCCAAGATGGGAAAGATCAGAAGGGGTAAGAGGTACCTTACACCTCAATTCTGTGACTAACTATGAAGCTGGTTTATTTCTACTGCATAGCTTTTTCTTTTCCAGTTTATATCACCTCTTAATGTCTCCAGATTCATTCGTTTCTAGAACCTTAACTATTTTACTACATGTGATTAGGAATCTTAAACTCCATTACAGCCATCTCTTACGTCCATGTATGAAATAAATTACCACTAAAAACATCCCTGAGAAACGTGTCTAAGGCAACTCAGTCACTGTATGAACACAGCAAAGTTTACACGAACTAGGACTGTGACATCAACAGGATCACTGATGTAACTGAACCTCCAGGATGCACAGCTGCATTTAAATCAGTCACAGCTCTTGAAGAAGCACGCACTTTTTAAACACAGCACAGATATCAACAGCCAGTCAAGTGACCTTCAGCCTGCTCCTCTGAGGCCCCTGCCTCTCTGCTCACCACTTTCTTCGTCCTGCTGCTCTGCTCCTGGTGGAATGCTTTGGAGTTCTGAATTTTTGTGGTTCTCGGCCTTCCTAACACTGCGACCCTCTAATACCGTTCCTCAGGTTGTGGTGACTTCCCCAACCATAAAATTATTTCATGGCTCCCCCGTACCTGTTTGTATATGTGTGTGTATTTATTTTTAACTTGGCTGGAAATATGATTTAGGTATTCCCAGGACTGTTCCTACTAGATACTTTTACTACCAAATAGCAATCATTAAAAAAAAAAAAAGTTCAACTAGACCTTTAAATTATCTAGGAGGGTAGAAAAGCATTGTCCCTGATAATCGTGCATCCTGAAAAATACTACCACTAGCATAAATACATGGAATATTGATACTCAGCCTATCTCATTGTTCAAAAGTACCTAGAAAAAAAGACCACACAACTGTTGAAATACCATTTCTAGACTCTCTCTATTTTTCTGAGGGTGCATGTGCGCAAACACAGACTTCTGTTGGCTTTCATTTTACTTTGCTTCAATTTTGTGAGCAGAGGGGCTGACAAAGGTAATACATTGGGGTAAAAGGTACCAACTCGGCTAAAACGCATCAGAAGTGTTGCTGTCCCACAGTGCCAATTAGGAATCCGAGTATTCTGGAAATGATCATTTCTCAGTTTCAACCAGTTTTTTTCCATTTTGTTTTGTTTTTTGTTTGTTTTGTTTTTAAAAATGGTACTGCACACCATTAAAAAGTTCACTGAAGGCATTCAAAGTTCAAGATGCCACTCTCTTTTTAAAACCATTTTTAAAACTATTAATAGTTGAGAACTTAGCTGGGCAGTGGTCGCATGCACCTGTAATTGCCGCACTTGGGAGGCAGAGGCAGGTGGATCTATGTGAGCTTGAGGCCAGCCTAGTCTACAGATCAAGTTCCAGGACAAAGTTAACAAACAAACAAACAAACAAACACAAAAATAAAACCAAAACCAAAACAACAACAACTACAAAATTGGGTCCAGACTCGGAGCCATCATAGGCACACTGGGTAGAACGCCAGCTGACTGAACAGTTCGGATGAAAATGCCAACAGAGACAGGCTCCTTCTGCTTTTTCCAATTAATTAGGAACTGTATGTCTGTAAATTTTAATTTGGTCTTTGAACTATTATCTCCTGATCTCAGATATCTGGTTTACTCTACAGTGCTGTCCAAATCATCAAGTGTTATTTCATTGCTCAGACCTATCCAATATCACCCTTGGATGTAAGAGACTGAAGCAAAGCATGAGAAGCACCCTGGACCTCTGAAGATGAGGGTGAACTCAGGGTATCCTTTCAGACACTGTGTACATGGTGCCTGCATAGTCCTGTGATGTCACCTGAGCCCACGGGGCTGGGAGCAGGGTCGGTCATACACAGGGAGGGAGATACAGTTGGCTTTCTGCTTCCTTCCTGTTTGAACCTTTACCCCAGGTCTCCCTTCATCGCCTCCAGACATGTTCTGGAATACCCTTTAGGCTGGTTTTTATGGTTCACGGGAATTTTCATTGGAAGCTGAAGGAATTAACAGGTAGATTAACTATCCCTATAAACCTGAAGCCCAGTAAGCAGACAGTGCCAGTCCACAAAGCACAGGTAAGTCTAGAACTTGGAATGGTGTTCAAGAATCACTTTATCCGTGGCATAAAAATGGAAGCATTCAGAAATGGAAAGGGGCCAAACTGCACTCCATCTCCAACAAGGGTACCCGTGACCCCACAGAAGTTTGGCAACGTCAAGGACCATGTGAGGTTTAGTTGTTACACGAAGGGACCGGTGCATATACAGCGATTCCTAAGATACAGGACCATATTTTCCAAATCAACTTAAATGTGCAGGTATATGTATGCACATATGGTGCATGTGCACGTGTCTGCATGTGGAGGACGAGGTGGCAATGCAGCATGCTTCCCACTATTGCTCTCCGTCTGGTCTTGTGAAGCAGGGGCTCTCACTGAAGCAGGAGCTCACTGACTGGCCAAGCTGGCAACCAGCAGGCCCTTTCTCTTTCCTAAGGCTTATTAATGTACCGAACTCCCAAACTATCAAAGTCTTCCTCTTCTAAGAAAGTATCTAAGTTTTCCAAATTCTGGACTCAATCTGAAAGTGAGGATCTGAAAAAGCCAGAGTCATCTCTTCCACTCGGGGGTGGGGGTGGGGTGGGGTGAATAAACACTGTAGCAACTTCCTTGACATTCATGTCAAAAGAGCTGCCGCCTTTCTTCAGACCCCAGAGTTTCAGGGAGGTCAGGGTGCAGAAGCCGTGGAGCTTGCAACCTGGTCTGCAGTGTACGTCAGGGTGTGCTTTGTTCCGACTTATAGACAGAGCAAGCGTTGAAGTGAAAAAGGGTTAAGAGGATGGAATGAACAGAACACACTTCGCAGGCGGTGACAGTGACCCAGGTAAAGGCAGAAGCTGTGTTCAACTCACTGTAGTGAGAGCCAGACTCGCAACTTCTGTTATGTAATGCTCTGGGCAAAGGGGAAGGCTTTTGGTGGTCTCCACTCTCCCACGGGGGACCTCTCACCCACGGCCTAGGAACACAGGAGAGAGGAGGAATGGCCGCCACAAGTTTGGGCTGCATTACTCTGTTCTGCTTCTCCATGGGGCCTGGGAGCACTTTTGCAAGAGAAAACTGCCCAAGAGCTACTGGAGCAAAGGCAACTCAGGAACTATGGACCCAGAGGACAGACATCTTCACTTGCAGATGGAGAAAGAGAAGTTCAAGCAATCCAAGCTAGGAAGGTCATAGCGCTCGCTCACTCACTGGAGGGGGGTGGGGAGGGGCTTGTTCAAGCTTCCAAGGAGTGAACACAGGGATTGGGACACCAGAAAAGCAGCTTTTCTTCATCTTTGAAATTACAAGTCCTTTGAACACACAAACTGCACACCTTCCTTAAAGGAATACTGGGGATCTTGAAATCAATTTAAGAACATCGAATTTCCAATCCTGAAACTTTTTACTACACGCATTCTCCAACTGCACTTGTCTCTCACCCCATAAACATACTTCTCCATCAATGCAAGATCAGCTGGATGAGTTTCCCCTAATTACGGTTTCCTTGGTGCCTGTCCATCTGCATCAGCAGCAGCACCTGAACTTTCTCCTGCTCTGTATCTTCCTAAATTGACATTCTCAGCCCACACTGGCACGCTGGCCTGGTGCCATTCAGGAGCACAAATGATACATCCCGAGCCTGTTACTTCTGTCCTCCTGCCCTCTCCATACTGCGTGTCCATAATCCTGCCCTCCACCCACTCCCCAACCCTTTGAAATTTCTAAACCTCAGCAGAGGAAGCCCCGTAGGGCTCTTAATAAGCTCAGTCATGCTCAAAATATCCGTTTTACCCACAGGGTATTGTAGGCAGCAATTCCGACCAGAGCACATCTCGGCACGAGATCATCTGCCTCCAAAGCCCAGCGTTCATAACTCCTAAGAGCACCGCTCTTATGCAGTCCCACTGGAGTACTTGGGAACTTCAAACAGTTTGGGGGTGGGAAAAAACATCCTCTCTGATACTTCCACCTTCCACCTACACTGTGGGTTAGGAAACTCCTTCCTGTTGCTGTGGCCACGGAGGGTACATATCGCAACTCTCCTGGCTCTGGTGTTTGTGAAACTCACAGGAACTCTGCCACCACCTACACAGAAAGCCCCATGCCAGAGACGACGACACATAAACATTTTAGGTTAAGTTAGCCACATGTTACGAAAATATCATCTCGATCAAGTATTTTTCTAGTCCTGGCTCACATTCAAGTCTCAGGGCGTGTAGGGGAGAGCAAAGAAGAACAGCGGATGCACACCTTCTGCCCCACTGGAAGATGCTTGGCATTTCTGAAGAAACCACCTGTAAATCAGTCTATGCCTTAGGTCATTGAGAAAGTCCATGAATTGTGTTTCATTGATGTGAGTCCTACAGGCGCTTCCCCTTGGACAAGGACAGGTACTAAGAACCCCGTCCTGGGCTGGGGAGATGGCACAGGAGGTAAAGTGCCCGGTGTTCCACAAACATAGGGCCTGCGTTTGGTTTCCTAGCAGCCAAATACAGCACAGGACTTGGCAACAGGACCCTGGGATCTCCCTGGCTAGATGCCCTCATTGAAATAGCAACCTCTGGGTTCAGGGAGACGTTGTAGTAAAGATAATAGTGTTAATCAAGCTGGAGATTGCTAGAGGATGATTGTTGACATCTACGGTCACCTCTGGCTGTCACCTGTGGCCTTCACCTGTGCACACGCACACACAGGCAGCAAGTGCACCCCATATACTTCACACACAGGCAGCGAGCACACCCACATATACCACACACACAGGCAGCGAGCACACCCACATACACCATACACACAGGCAGGAAGCACACCTACATACACCACACACACAGGAAGCAAGCACACCCACATACACCATACACACAGGCAGGAAGCACACCTACATACACCACACACACAGGCAGCAAGTGTACCCCCATACACCACTCACACAGGCAGCAAGTGCACCCCCATACACCACTCACACAGGCAGCAAGTACACCTACATACACCACACACACAGGCAGCGAGCACACCCACATACACCATACACACAGGCAGCAAGTGTATTCACATATACCATGCACACACAGGCAGCAAATGCACCCCCATACACCACACACACAGGCAGCAAGTGCACCCCCATACACCATACACACAGGCAGCAAGTACACCCCCATACACCACACACAGGCAGAAAGTGCACCCCCATACACCACACACAGGCAGCAAGTGCACTTTCATACACATATACACAGTTTTTGAAAAAAAAAATAGGAAAAAAAAAGCTCAAATCAATTTACAAAACATTAAGTTTTAAGTTGGCCCTTAACTCACTAATATTATTTGAGAGGATCATCAGTGAAATTAGAAACAGAAAGAATTTAATTGGAACCTGTTGATGTGTTTCAGGTTATTCAATAACAAAAACAATCTGCCAGCCCGGTAACATGGTCATTTGCTTTGAAACCCTCCTACAGGGACTGCTTCATTCTGTGGATCCACATTCCCTAAGGTGGGCCCTGGATGGCCTAGGCTCATCTTCTGGGAAGATGGACACAATGGCACGAGGTAGCATTCCTCTGCACAGGAATCATGCCACATGTCATTTAAAAAAACCCTACCAGGCCGGAAGCCATGGTGGTAACATTCAAAGCAACAATTTAAGACAGACGAGGCCCACTTACATGCCACTGTGGCCACATTTGAAAAGGCCCAAGGAATGTCTGTCTGTCTGTCTTCTCTACCTACAGTTTTCAAAATTGGTTTTTGGGGAGAATGAGGTTCACGCTCTGTGTTAGAAACAAATTACAGAGCAGCTGTCTGGTTACAGAAGAACATGGGCTTGGGAGTTAGATGGAAGTTCATAGTCTAGCCCTGTCAGCTGCTGTAAGTCAAAGGGACTCTGTTTCCTCAGTATTCCACATGAGGCAGATGACACCACCCCGCACTGTTGGTCCAAGAATACATGCAGCAAGGCACACAGCGAAAGCAAGTGTCTCCTGCACATCGACAGTGCTCTGTCAATATCAGCTGCTATCTCCATTTAGTCTCTTGACTGGATTCTCACCTTGACTTTGCCAACTATGTAAGTGCAACAGGTGCATAGGTATAGAAGAGATGAGGAGGCTCCTAGAACCTTCTGTCATGGCATGCTTGGAAGAGGAACGTGGACAAAGAGCTTCTAATTCCCTTCATGTGCTGAAGAGCTGCAGATCTGGTTTCATGGAAGGATGGTTATATGAATAAGAAAGAAAAAGAGAACTAAAGGATGTTTTCAATGTTAAAAATTATGTAAACATAGGCCATGGTGTGCAGAAGGACAAAGGTGTGTGTGTGTGTGTGTGTGTGTGTGTATGTGTGTGTGCACAGGCCAAGGTATACATATGAAGGACAGAGGTGTGAGTGTGTGTGTACACAGGCCAAGGTATACACATGAAGGGCAGACGTGTGTGTGTGTGTGAATATGTATGTGCATAGGCCATGGTATACCAGTGAAAGGCAGAGGGTAAGTGTGGGAGTCAGTTTCTCTCAGGTCCTCAACTTAGCAGGAAGAGCCTTTTCCTGCTAAGCCTCTTACTGGCTTATAAGGGCATGAATCTCAAGTACTTAAACCTCCCTTCTGTTCAAATAAAACTTGTATAACTTTTAAAAGACTGTTTTCTTAATTTCAGTACTCTTCGCAGATCCTTTTGTCCTAGAGTAAATCTTTGTGTGGTCCAGAGTAGATCTAGGCTCACCCAAAACTCCGTGAAGGTTCAATGTAGGGGTTTTGATTTGGTGGTGGTGGTTCGGTTTTGTGCACTTCTAGAAATGTACACAGACACAGGCTGACAACTGAGGTCATGTGGGGATTAACAGTTCATCAGGTACAGGAGCTGTAGCTCACAGGCAGTGTGCTTGCCTGGCATGCATGCAGCCCTGGTTCCAATCCCCAGGACTGCTAAAACAGAGAAAACACATAAGCAAGTATCATGTCTGCCAGAAAGCAAGCTCTTCCAAGACAAGAAAGGAGACTTCTGTGTTTCAAAAATCTGTTTTGAAACAGAAACAGGGACAGGGACAGGGACAGGGACTGTGGCTCAGTTAGTGTAGTGCTTATCTCCATCCGAGAAGCCCTGGGTTCAATTCCCAGCACCGTTTAAATGGGGTATGGTACAAGAGGCCTGTAATCCCAGTCCCTGGAGATAGTGGCAGGGGGACTCCAAGTTCAAAGTTACTCTTGGCTATATAGTGAATGCAAGGCAGACTAGACTGGGCTACATGAGACTCTGTTTTAAAAAGGGAGGAAGAATCCTTCCAATACATAACTTTACTCAACTTTTCTTCAGCTTACATAAGAACTCTGGTATTAGCATAGATACAGAAGCTCTTTCCTGTGTGGTGATGAAACATTACTTACAACCAAACCAAGTGAGGAAGCAGGGCCCCTTACTATTAATTACGGGATTCAGACAGAGGTAGTTAGAGAAATGTATAATGGTAACACCCCAAACTGGGTTGAGTACTCCAAATACTCAAAGAAACAGACAATGCTAACTTGGGAGATTAGAAATGATTCTGCAACCAGTTCCCTGCTGCATGTGCAGCTGGAGAGCCCCAGAAGTTGGAGGCTTGGTAGGAGACTGAGAAAGCATTTGCCATTCGTTTTCTAGGTCCACGGCATTTCTTCCAGGATCCATGGACTGGACTAGATAGAGCAAGTACAGGCTTAAGAAGCACAGGTTCTGTTCACAGGCTCCTGGGCATCAAGATGGGAAGGATATCCAGCTTGCTAGCTGGTCACTATAACATCCAGTTCTCCTTCGGTTTGTACCACCACTATCTAGGACTCACTGATCTTCAGTCACAGGCAAAGGTCATCTATAGCCAGTGGCCAGAGACATCCTTTTATGCTTGCTGCATGACACAGTCAGGGCAGTATTCCAGGAATGCACAGACAGCCTGCTCAGCTTCTCTCACTTCCCCTCTCATAGCCCAGATCGAGGAAGATGGATTCATCCATCCTGTCAACAGAGACTGCCGGAATCTCCTGCAGCTGCAGGTATACAACTGTGAGTTGATATCTAGGTTATGGGAGGGCTGTGGCATTCCAACAGATAATGTGTGGCCACATGAAGGTAGGCATGGGAAGGGGCGAATATACACACACAGAAACGGAACACATACACATGCACATACATATGCACGCATGCATGCACGCACACAAATACATACACACGCTCACACACATAAACACACAGACATGCACAAAGGCTCACACACACACATGTACACACACATAAACAAACACACACGTGCTCACATATACATACACATACATGTACACACACTCACACACACACACACACAAACACACATAAACACACACACACACACACACACACACACACACACACACACACACACACACACATACCCTTCTGTACATGTTGTAGTCCTGACTCGGGACCTTGGTACCTGTTGCTCATTCAGCATATGCCCCTTTCTGTTCTGCAGATGTCCCAGTGACCTGCCTGCCGCCTGCCTTCATTGTCTTTGAGGTGGTGACACTCCTGCCACCCCAACATTTTATGTCACAGCCTCCTCTTCATCTGACTTGAAAGTATTATTTTTGTTCAAGGTCTACCGAGCAGTGAAGAAAGAAGAGCTAGTGTTTCGCGGGTACAGGATGGAGGGAGTGTTCTGGGGCTAGATCAGACATCGTTTCCCTTTTAGAGAGACTCAGATCAGTGTTAATGAACTACTTACAGGAACTGGCCAGAATCAGAGCCCTTGAATTTTATGCACCGGTCCAGGGAGGTCCTGAAAGAGCGGATGCAGAGCGCACTGCCTTTTTTCTGCCTTTGCTTGGAATCCCAGAGGAGCCAGATTCCAGGAAAGAAATGGGGCAGGGAGGCAGCAGGGTACAACAAACAAACAGAAAAACAAAACAACAACAGCAAAACCCTCAAACCTGGTCTGGCTCAGAGGGTAAGAGCACTCACTGCTCTTCTGAAGGTCCCAAGTTCAAATCCTAGCAACCACATGGGATAATGAGGTCATAAGCCACCCATAATGAGATCTGATGCCCTCTTCTGGTGCGTCTGAAATCAGCTACACTGTACTCAGTATAATAATAAATCTTTGGGCTGGAGCAAGCAGGGAGTGAACGGGGTTGACTAGAGCAAGCAGAGTTCATAAAATTCAATTCCCAACAACCACATGAAGGTTCATAACCATCAGTAAATCCATCCATCCATCCATCCATCCATCCATCCATCCATCTTAAAAAACAAAACAAACAAACAAACAAAAAACAACAACAACAACCCAACCAAAACCAAAGGCACAGGCATGGAAAAAAATGTGTGCCTATTGCTATTAGTAACAAGGAACCTTCTTCCATTTGGGCTATGTGCGGCTTCATGGTAGTTTACCCGGTTCCACCGTGTTCATTTCCACAAGGACCCCAGGATGGCAGGAAGACCTGCAGCCTTCTCACCTTCAGAACCAGAGCCAAGAACACAGAGCAAATGTCACAAATGGTCAGAGTCACACAGCCTGAGGACGCAAAGCTGGAATTCTAAGTGGCTGAGCCTTGAGGTCTCAAAGTTTTTGACCAATACACTGTGGTGGACCTGCCCTGGTCCCAGAGTCACTGGAAATATTCTCATAGCAAGCAGAAAGATCTCAGGGACAGCAGATGTAGTTCTAAATGGGCATGTCTTGCTAGAAGGCACAGCTGATGTGCCTTTTCCAGTAAGCATTACAAGAAGCCCATTTCCATGGTTGAAAAATGCAAAGGATTATTTTGAGCCATCCCGATGGTAAAGAGAACAACAATTTGCTTTTTAAAAAAATGGAAGCTGTGCACAGTAGCACTCTTCTGTAGTCTCAGAACTTAAGATAGGCAGAGGAAGAGGGTGACTTGGGAAGAGGAGTTCAAAGGCTGCCAGGGGAAACACATCAAGACCTTGTTTCAGATCCACAACTTAAGCAAAGCAGAAGGTGGCAGCAAACCTGGTGGCGGCGCTTAGGACATCTAAATACTCAATTATTTCTACTTCAAACAGTGTAATTCATACAAACTGGTAGAGCACAGAAACAGAAGAACATTAAACACAGAATTTAATAATGGATATGTGCACACACATATACACTGTTGAAGAGCTTGTCATCTGTAAGTTTCTATGAATTAAATATTTGTTCATTAACTACTCGAGTTCACTTGCAAGGCATGCCAGGCGCCAAGGGAGAGCACAGAAATGCACAAGGCCTTCCACACAAAGACAAGGAAAAGAGATGTGCACATAGATAATGAGTAAGGCACAGACTTATGTCATAAAGATGCATATCAGGAAGACAAGAGCACTGCCAGCCAAGATCGTGGCACAGAAAGGCATGTGTAAAGCGGGTGCTCCCGGCAGTGTCTATGTATGCAGGAGAATCTGCTGGAGTGATGGTGGGGGGGTGGGACCCCTTCGATCCATGCATTTTAAGGGAAAACTATCAATTATCATCTTTATTTATTTTATGCATGTGAGTACACTGTCACTCTTCAGACACACCAGAAGAGGGCATCAGATCCCACTATAGATAGCTGCGAGCCACCATGTGGTTGCTGGGAATTAAACTCAGGACCTCTGAAAGAGCAGTCAGTGCTTTTAACCATGGAGCCATCTCTCCAGCCCAATTATCATCTTTATTAATAACTAAAATGCCTTAAAAGTTTAACTTAGTAATACTCTTTTAAAAGGTATATAATTAAACACAGCCAAATTGTTTAAAACAACACAGGATAACAGTTCCCTGAGTTGACTATAAGATGCTAGTTAACTCATTCTGTTTCTCCCGGTACAAGAAGATTTCAAACTATCTACAGTCCCTCCATTAAATTTAAAAACTAACCAACCAACCAACCAACCTCCATTGTGAGAGGTGTCCTGCCACTGGTACCTGCCTCCTGCTCCTCCCATTACAAGGAAGGAGGGCTTAATGGCCTTGCTGGGCTGGGCTTCCTAACTGCCTAACAGGATGGAAGGCAGCGCTGCACAGGCAGTGGAGGAAAAAACCCAAACCTCTGTCATTTGTTAAAACAAACGAGCATTTCCACATTCACTCATACCCTCTGGCCCCATAGATCCCGTGAATTCTAAAAAGGACCACGTGTGACTAGAGTGGTTTTTAAACTTTAATGCTCACAAGGTAGAGAGCCGGAAGAAGGGAGCCAAGAGTGGATGGCGACCCTCTTCCTCCCATGCTTAGCCATCTCTGGTTTCATTCCTATGCTTCTGAGCACCCCAACAGGAAGGCTTCACAGCTCCTGAAGGTCTGAGCTAGACCAGGGTATACATGGATATGCTGATTATGTGGTGCTGATGCAAGGAGACCCCTAAAGGATGACTTCCCCAACTAAGTCTGAACCGCCATGACTCTGAGATAATTTATCCAAAGTTACATTTCCATTTCCCAAATGATTAACAAGAGTGTTTGGCTCTTTTAAAAAGAAGCTTAATCTTTCAGGATTCTTTTTCTTTTTCTTTTTTCACTTTCAACAAATTGCCTCTATTGTCTGAGATCTCCATTACTGAACTGTTTGTATTGAGTTTTAGTGAAGGAAAAAAAAAGAAAACAGAGCGGCCGGGAAGATTCAAGTGCGCTGGATACTTACATTAGGATCCGGCATACTCCAGGCTTCAGGTTAAGGAGGGTGCTTGTGTCCTATGTGTGAGGTGGGAATGGGGATAGAGGAAGCTTTTTTGGAAGACTTGACCACTCCCCCTCTTTTGTAAAGCCTGGACCCCTGTCACAGTGAGTACCAGAGTACACAGGAACCCATGAGCCTCAATGCCATGTGAGCATATGCATTCTCTACATTAGTTGCCTCTTTTGCAAGCACACTGTTGCATCCTTTACTTTCATTTTTAAACTGTGTGATGTGCTCTCTGAGTGACCTAGGCAAGTTCTTTCTTCCATGAGCCGCCTCCAGCAGCAGAGAAGGGGGCAATACTGCTGCAGGGTCACGGCAGGCAGGTGGGAATGCTTCTCCTACAGTTCTGGAATTACTGGTCTCCTACCCAAACCTCAGATCATCATTAAGACATGCTAATGTGTAGCGAGACAGGTCAAAAGGATCTTTCTCCATATAAAATACTGCTGACTGGGGCATGGAACCTCTGTCCTATTATTGGATGCTGTGGTCATGCAAAAAGAGCATCTTCCAAAAATTGAGGATCAGAAGGCATGGTGAGAGAAAAACAGCAAACTCTGGAAGCGTTCTCAATGTACTGTAGAATTAAAAGCCAACCAAGGCAAGGAAGGTGCCTCCCGATCTAGAAATCCAGCCACCCTCTGCAACGAGCCCAGGCCTGCTGGAGACCATGTAAGGTGGTAGTGGGTATGCCTGGAACCTAATATACCACTTCTAGTACCGCCCCAGCTGGCACCCAATCAGGAGTGGCACAGCATTCTCTAAGCCCAGGTTGGCACTTGCAATCATCTTAAGCATACAATGGCATTGATTTCCACTTAGGGTGTAGAAGTAACACTCAGATTTTTACCTATCTCCGCTGTTTTGCTGCCAAATTTCAAATACTCTCCAAGAAACGCAAACACAACAGAACACGGAGGACTTGACACGCGAATTCTGTGCAATCTCACTGCCAATACTTCGATGCTATATACTCAGTATATAAACGGAATCAGAATTCTGAGTCCCACTGTCAAACTTCCTCCTCTGACAGCTGATGTCACTGAATGCTCGATGTCTGAAATGCCTGAGATTCCCCCCCCCATCCAAATATAACAGCTACATTTCATACTCCCTAGAATTTCATTTGTGACTAGTTAGCACATTATCAGTGAGGAGAAACGGGGACTGCAAGAAGTTCACTGTCCTTACATATTTCTGGGAGGGAACTCAAGAGTAATTAAATGTGTAAGCCTTCATAGTTCTACCAAACACATGCATAAAATCTGATAAAATACTGAGGAATAATATAAATATTCTCAGTCTTCTAAGGGACAGATAAAGTCCTGGGTAAGAAGGACTAAAGAAAAAGCATAGAGTAAAATTCACTCCCGCTTTTTAATAACTCTTTAAGATAAGGAGAGTTATTTAATATTTTCAAAATGGGCAGAGAGAGAGAGAGAATATGAAAGCGATGTGGTTTGTGTGTGTGTATGTGGTGTAGTTTATGTGTGTGCGGGTGTATGTTATGGGTTATGTGTGTGTGTGGTATGGTTTATATGTGTTTGAGTGTGTGTGTAGCGCTGTGATAGTGTGTGTGCTTGGCATGTGAAAGCCCCTAGTTTCAATCCTTCCCCTTCAGAATGTTTCCTTTGGAACAAACCAATACATCTGGTGATGGTGACCTTTAGAACCCCGCCTCCACTCACCCTGTTTTGCTACGGCAAAAGTAAGGAGCATCTACAAGAAGGAAGCCATGCCTCAGGGAGGCCTCACCAAAGCTTAAAGAGCATGGAGAGAAGAAGTAAGGTTCCGTATCAGATGCCTTGTATAGAGGGAAGTCCTCCCAACCAACTCACAATGACTATACTTTGAGGTCAGCCCCTGTCTCTGAGCATCCTGTCTCCGAGACCTTGGAAGTAAGAATTCTGTGGCTGGGACCAAAACTACCGGGGCTATTTTGGCAGCTGAGTCCTCTGCCTCCTCTGCAGGGAAAAAAACAGTAGGAACATTTCAAATAACATTCATATTTGAGATATTTTCTGGCTCTGCATATTTTTCTACTTCATAGCACGTGTAATTGTCCTCCCTGATAAAAGTGGGCCTAGCACTGCTATTTTAAAAGTTTTGTGTTCTACACTTTAAAAGGATACACAAAGTCCTAGGAGGAGAACGTCAATTACCAAGTACAAAAAAAAAAAAAAAACCAAAAACAAAAATAGGAAATAACCATTTGGCCAATGCCACAGCCATGGGTGTTGAATGAGGAGGGAAGGAATGATGAACAGCGTGTTTAGAGAGTCCCGAGATCTGTCTCAAAGTACTTCTTAATTAGAGATAAAAATAAAGATGTTAAGTGACGAGAGGACCTTGCAGAGACAGCATTAACCAAGTGTCAAAATTACCTAAGCATCAGGGCATCAGGTGCCCTGGCAGGCTGATGCACTGAATCTTACAGCAGTGTTTCTGTGACCACTGGAAAGAGAACAAGAGGCTGTGTGGGGGGCTAGAAGGAAGGACCTCCCACGAAGTACCACGAAGTACCTGGATTGAGCTACTGAAGTGCGGAGGTGGCAAACGGGTGTGGAGGGAAAAGTGTCCCAGAATCAGAGAAATCAAGAAGGACAGGAATCAGAGGTGGGTGGGCACTGCCCCTGGATCAGGACCCACAAATGGCACAAGAGAGGACAAAGGGCACTGGGAGGAAGGGGCAGATGGTGGCAGTGCAGTGTGGGTGCTACCTTCACGGTTCGGACAGCTTCATCGGGGTTTTGTAAGACGCTAATTAGAAGATGTCAGACACCTCCCACCCCCACGTGTGCAAAACTAAAGCAGAAATGTTTCATATAAAACACAGTTTTTTTTTTTTAAGTTTGTAAGGTAAATAAAGCATCTTAGTGACATACAGAACACAATGTCCCTGACAGTTTGATATTAAGGCAACACTCTTCCTTCAGGAGGAGAGAAATCTCTACTTGGTGTAGGAACATATCAAGAATCTGCTTCTTTGGAAGTTCTTTAGGCTGCTAGAGCAGCTCACCAATGGGGGTGGGGGCGTTCACATTCTCACAATTCCCCATCTATCTCATGTTACCCTCCAGTGCAACGGAAGTGGAGGGCACACCGAGGGGCATGAAGAGAAAACAGTTAACAAGATGCTCAAGGAGAATATAACCATCTGTCACACTTGTCCCGCATGTCCCATGCCCTTTTACCTAGGCTGCAAGCATGCAAGTTGTACACAGATACACACCCAGGCAAAACACACACACACACACACACACACACACACAAAGGCATGGTGGGAGAAAAACCTCTGGAGTCCTTGTTTATGGGAGCAGACATTGTTCTGTCTTCTGTCACAGATAGCATCCTCTGAGCTTTGAAAGTTTAACATGAAATCGATCCCATTCTTTCCAAGGGGGAGAGGGAGACAAATGTCTAAGCAGCCAGCTCCCAGTATCACAAGCCTTAGTTTCCTGATCTACCACTATGTGTTAATGAGGTCAGTAAAAAGACCTTGTGTCAAGCTTTGACTAGAACAACCTGAGATTCTTCATCCTGGGAGTAGCCTAAAATGTAACTACATTCACTGGCAAATAAGAGAAAACTGAGGCCACAAATGAATGTAAGAAGGCTACTATTTTTACTTTGGTGATGCTGAGTGTTAAGGTGTGTATACCATAACAGGGGAATACTCAACTGAAAAGGGATGTACTGTCCCTTTGGAGTACAGGTGCCACCTCTCCAGGTAATGAGACAGAAAGGAGTGGTTATAGCTGGTCCAGGTTCCTGGCTGGCTCTGAGAGCTATGCTAGTCCTCTGAATCAATGGTATGACACAAGTTTGTTTTCTGTTGAGCTGGTGTCTTACTTCGTCACCAGTGTTTGTCTCTAACTCCGGAGCTCAAGAAATCCTTCTGTAGAATTAGAGAGATGGCTCAGCGGATAAGAGCACTGACTGCTCTTCCAAAGGTCCTAAGTTCACATCCCAGCAACTACATGGTGGCTCACAACCATCCATAATGAGATCTAATGCCCTCTTCTGGGGTGTCTGAAGAAAGCTACAGTGTACTTACATATAATAAATAAATACATCTTTGGGCTGGAGCGAGCTGGGCCGGAGAGAGAAGAAAGTGTTTGAAGATAGCTACAGTGTGCTTATATAAAAATAAATAAATCTTAAAAAAAAAAAAAGAAATCCTTCTGCACAGCCTTCTGAATAGCTGGGATTTCAGGCTTGAGCCCCCTTTTAGAGACAGGCAGCCGAGACACAAAGGTCTGCCCAACATGTGTAGAATAAGATAGCCTGGGTACGGCTGAGGGTACAGGTACTCAGGTTGGCCCAGACTAGGAGCCAGGCTCTATTATATTATGCAAGGTTACCTCCTAAATTATATTGCACTTCATGTGCAGAGAGTCCAACACTAGACTCATGGTGTCTGGTAGCCCAGAGGGTAGCAGGCTGTGTTCTCCCAAGGGAGCATCTGAGGACAGAGAAGGACCAAGAGGGCTCTTGATGGTGGCTGGGGTGGGTGGTGTTAAGCACTAGGAGCACTTACAGCAAGCTGCTTGGGGAAAGCCTTTTCAGGTGGTTATCTGAGAGAAGGCACAGGAAGTCCTAAAATCCTACTTCATGAAATTAGGACCCCAGAACTTGTCCAGGATAAGG
This sequence comes from Mus minutoides, assembly GCA_902729485.2. NCBI lineage: Eukaryota > Metazoa > Chordata > Mammalia > Rodentia > Muridae > Mus > Mus minutoides. The sequence continues at coordinate 3,904,942 of LR749512.1, read as the reverse complement.
ACAGTAGTGAGACTGCATCCTTGTGAAGATGGGTTTGACCTCTGCTGGAGGCTACAATGTAGCTAAATGTGTCTTTATCTTAATTACTCCAGAAACACCATGCTGTGAAAGAAGCTGAGAGGCAGAGAGGGACAGTGCTAAGGTAGGTAGAGGGAGGTCAGGAGAGCAAATCAACCTCATGTGAAGGGAAACTCACAGACTTGTCGTTCAGTTTCCAGAACCCAACCCTCCCAAGAACATACTTCTAGGGTGTAGCTGGGAACCAGGAAGCAGCCAGCTCTGAGCTGCTGCTGGCTTACTCTCTCACACAGTGGCAACAAGCACGCTCGTCTCTTTTCAAAGCACTCCAAGCAAATAAACACCTGCAGAGGAGCTGATGGAGACAGCTCTTCTCTTACTGGGGTAAGTCTATTAAACAGAAAAGGAGGCATAAAAATGATAAACCCAGACCATCAGAACACAGTAAGTGCAAGAAACCGTCAGCAGAGAGCGAACTGCTTCCTTCTCACGCCTGAGGGCACTGCTGGATTAAGCATAATACAAGTTATGTATGCTCACTGATGTTCCTGAGCGGCTAAGAACTAACCAGACAGTGTTCACTAGAGTAAAAAGCGCAGCAGTTCAGAAGGCGTGGTGGAAAGATCTCCAGCAAGGGACAAGTGCAGGAAAACGGGAGCAGGAGCCTCAGTACTCGGTCTGTGTATTGCCTGGTCACGCTTTCCGACTGAGGGGTATTGGATGTTGGTCCCCGGGCACTGAGAGGAGAGGCTCCTACTACCTAGTGACATTCCCAAGACTTATTTACCTTAACCTGTCTCCTATAGTGTCGAGAGCTTGAGCCTGGAACAGTCTTCACTAAATTTTTGGCTGTAACTGAAACCGGACTAAGTAATTAAAAATGTTTCAGTATTTAAGCTCACATTTAAGTTTGACAGTTCTGAGCACTGGCTGCTCTTCCCGAGGACCCGGGCTCAATTCCTATCACACACATGGAGGCTTAGAAGCGTCTTCTTCAGGAGAAGAGTTAGGGGGGAACTAATATCCCTTCCTAGTGTATACATTTAAAACTGAGGCTTAGTTTAAATCCTGTTTTATCAGGGGCAGGGGGGGGGGTCTGTGCACATGTCTCTGTCTTTCTGTCTGTCTGTACAAGTTTTAGTTCTAGACTTCTATTTGCTCACCAGGAAAATAACGTTGGTAGACCTTACCAAAATCTGCAGCAAAAACTAAATGATAAACGCACTCTCAAAACAGGGATCAATATCCCACAGGTGATCAGGGTCAAGTTTTCCAGGGACCCTGGTATATGTGGGTTTTGTACAGTGAAGCTGGGGCTGCCAATATTCCTGCGAGGACTCTTATTTTCTTTCTGGCTTCCCCTAGCTTACTTAGAAGACAGGCTTCCGTCCCTCAGGGACTAGACTTCCCAAGAGCAGAACACTGCCTTAGGAAACAATGTTCTCCCAAGAGTCAAGGGAAGGAGGAATGCCGCCACTGAGAGGAGATCGCTTGCTTTCCTCCCTCAAGAGAAGAGTGAGCTAGGCTCCACGGCGTGTTCCAACACCTTCCCACATAGCTGGACCCAGATGTCATAGGGGACTTGCAGAAAGGAAGTTTCAACATCAGCTAGCCTTGGCAGATGCTCCCAAGTCGTTCAAAAATAAAACTCGGGCGATGACGGTAAAGATGGGATGACGGCTTAAGATGGAGCAAGAGGCTTTCCCGTGGCGGGCCTGAGCTTAGTGCTATGCCCGCTTGCCATCTTGTTCAGGAACAAACCGGGGCCATGATGAGGAACGCACTCACGTTTACCATCCAGAAAGGCAGAGTGTGTGCTTCTGAGGCCAGTGTTCTCCAGCCTTTCTACCGTCCATTAAATGGTTGAGATTGTCCTTGTGTACTCGGGTGGATTGATGTTATTTCTAAAGCACACAATTCATTTCAAGAGGGGAGAGGCAGGATTAAGCTGGAGATATTTTTTCTATTGAGAAAAAATTAAATATAAGTGGAAACGTTTTCAGGAAAATGTTTTTATATCTCAACGTTTCCTGCGAGCACTCTGATCCCAATGTATCGCAGGACTGAGCTAGATGAGGGAGAATGAAGGCAAAATGAATTTAAATAAAATTGAAACTGACCAGCTAGGCTTTATTCTCCAAATCTCATGAAATAGCAAAGCTGAGGGGGACAGAGCCACAAATAAACCTAAAGAAAAAACAAGAATCAACTCAACGCTTTCAACTCAAATGAGTTTCAATTTTATTTCAAAATGTTTTAAAATCTAGTTTATTTTCATAGCCACAAAAGCTTTTGAATACCCATGAATCAAAAGCCATTTGACAGAACCATGGAGCTTGTCCTAGTTGCTTTCTCTCAAAGTCTTCCCTGGGCCTGTTAACCCCTTGTTACTCAGTCATGCACAGCAGGTTGCTCTCAGTACCCAGTTCTTAGGGGCACTCTACAGCAATAGTGCGTATGGGCAGGCAGCGGCTCTAAGCAGGACAGTGCATTTTTTTTTTTTTTTTTTTTTTTTTTGGAGACAGGGTTTCTCTGTATAGCCCTGGCTGTCCTGGCACTCACTTTGTAGGCCAGGCTGTCCTCGAACTCAGAAATCCACCTGCCTCTGCCTCCCAAGTGCTGGGATTAAAGGCGAGCGCCACAACGCCCGGCTAGTGCATTTTTAAAATACACATTTTGAAGTGTATGTACTTTAAAAAAAATAGTCTTAAATAGGATAGGGAAAATGATATATACAGACTTTAACTACTAATTACTCTAGTCAAAGAACAAACAAAAAACAAAAAAACCCAATCCACATCCTTTAGAGATTATTTTATTTATCTGTCTTGATCTGTGCTGCTCAGGGGACACTATCCACATGAGGCCTTTTGAAACTTGAAATAGTTAAGATTAAGTAAAATGTGCAATGAAGAACACTCACCACATCCGAAGTGTTTCTCAACTACTCCTCACCTCCCGGCTACCACACGCAGGGCAGATACAGGACTACAGAGTAAGAGTGCAGGTCTAGACAGAAGAGCAGAGCTGTGGTCTCTGGCTCCTGTTTGTCTCGGTCAAGCTCTCACGTAGCTCATGCTGGCCTCAATTTCACCATGTCGCCGAAGACGGCCTTGAACTGATCTTCCTGCTTCCATAGGGACTGCAGGTGTGTGTTACTCTACACAGGTTACATAACTGTTAGGCCTTTGTATTTGTATGCTTCCAATGCACTTCCCTAACTTGGGTGTGAATTCTCTCCCCAGGCCTGTCCCCTTTACTCTCTACTGTAAAATGCTTCCTCCCTAACAACCCGACTTGAGTGGGGTCCCTACGTACAGAGGAAGAAGATATTTACAGAAGACAGGGCAAATGATTACTTTTACATGGAAAGAGCATCCCAGGTCAGCATGTAAATGTTAAAACATTTACCAGATTGTAGAGAGGGCGGGCGTCTCCATTCCCATGCCTCTCTATTCTCTTCCCAACATTCAGCCCTGTGTGAGCAGAAAGTAAGGCCCCTCTTTGATGTTGCAGCCCCCCCTCCATTATAAGCACAATGCCTGGGACCAAACAGATGGTTGGATGTTTGTGGAATGACTGCATGAAACAAAAGAAGAATAGTATTCTATTAAACAACAGTCAACATCCCCCTAGAGCCTGGATACAATTCTTTATATTGGACAGCAACCCAGCCTTTATTTTCAAATGCAATCTTAGAGCAACCCAGAAGACTGATTCAGGCAGCTACTGTACCACAGCCCAGTCTCTTCCATGCTCAGTATTCCACACTCAGTGTACTGGCTAGTTTTGTGTCAACTTGACACAGCTGGAGTTATCACAGAGAAAGGAGCTTCAGTTGAGGAAGTGCCTCCATGAGATCTACATATCTGCACAGTCAAAGCTAATGTTTATCAGCAGTTCTTCTTTAAACGGCCCAGAGCCTTTCATTTCCATATACTACTTCACCTACCCTTCACTTGGATATTGTCTATACAGTAAGGAGGAGGAAACCAAGGCTTGGGCGAAACTGACTTGCTAGACCACATAGAGTTATAGGTATATAAATGGAAAAGCTCTGGTGAAGATGACAGACCATGCTGATTCTATTAGCTGGCTGTAGGACGGCTGAATGGATCTTTTTCAAGGAAGGGCATGATTTGTAAGCATCCCACACGTCAGTGCTGAGTAAGGCTCCTAAGTCCTGCTGGCTTGCTGCCAGCCAGCAGACCCCTCTGAGGGTGAGGGAACTGGGCAGAGTTCAGTACAACCCAGCTCTCCTAACCGTGGCCGTCAGAATCATTGGACTCATCGGGTCCTGCCCGTCATACATTCACTCTGTGGCCATATCCCGCAGCTTCATAAGCTTCACCAGGGTCGGGCCTGTGTCTGCAAAAAGACCAGCTTGATTAGACCAGGAGGTATATCAATCAAATGCCGCTCGTTTGTTCGTTTGTTCATTCGTTCACTAGTCAGAACTTCAAACCAATAACCCCAGAAGTAAAGATAAAAACTCCCTCTGCCCTCTGGTGGCTTGTACTTCCCTCTAGGATCCAATTCCCACAGGTTAGGGTTTCCAGAAGCTTTCAAAAAAAAAAACAAAAAAACCCACTGATGAAACCCTAGCTCTCCAGCTTAGCGCAGTGTACAGACGGCTGACTTCCGATTTATCAAAGGCTTACCAAATAGGAAGTATAAAAATCGTAAGATCCTTACAGGGAACAGGTCAAGGAGCAGTGGTCAGGTCCCTGATTTACATAATACTCAGCCATTCTTTTGGCAGACTTCTACAGCCACTAACATCTCCATCTATGGATGATAAAAAGATAACTCTTCCCCCTTCCTGGGTGCCTGTCAGGTATAAACTTGAAGCCAGGCACAGTTAATCCTTACAACTCCCCCAAGGAAGAGGTATGACCACGTTTACTCCAGATTAAGAAAGAAGCGTCAGGCCTGAATCCCAGGCCTCAGAACTCTACTGAGAGGAAATAGAGACAGACAGACAGACTGATCTCACTCTGGCCTAGGGTGCAGAGAAAACGACAACTGTCTGTGGGGAGAAAAGTCAGTCAGCCACGGGATCACAGAAGGATCCATCATAAGAGGATGCCACTGTCCCTTAAGTAGTGACAGGACTGAGAAGAACGAAGATACTTCTGGAACAGAATGTGGAGAGGTCAGTTTGAGGAAGTGTTCCAGCAAATGGCATCAAGGAGGCCATTCCCCAATTGGAGAGGAACCGCAGATCCTCACACAGGAGCCAGGTAGCACTGTGGTAGGCACACATACCATGCATGTGCTGATGTGGTGGGAGACACAGGCAGAGGCGGCAGGGTGAAATCAGGTCAAGAAGAACTCAGAGCCAGGCCAGGGCCACTGCTCTGCCATGCTTATGAAGGCCAGGGGATTAAGACACACAGTCAAGACTTCACTCGTGTTTCAAAAAGTTATCTGAAGACATGGCGGGAAGTACAGCTAGGCCTCGCCACCCCTCCCCCGAAGCTCTGCATGCTCAACTGAGGAATCCACTTGGCACCCTGGCACTCTCCTACAGGAAAACATACTTTGGTTATTCAGACGTGACTTCCTGGCACTCGGAAGCTGTTGGCATGGAAAAATTAACAGGCTGACTTGGCCAGGGAGGAAGAGGCGACACAAATCACCAGGAAAAGATGAGCCCTGAGCAAGCGGGAGGTTTGAGGGAAGGTCACGGAACAAAGAAGGGGCAGGACAGATTTGCCAGGAGTCCCAAGATGGTACCAAGACCACTGCATGACAAAGGTCACTGAGCCCTCACAGCCATACACAGACATCACCTCTTTCCTTTCAGGCAGTGGACAAAGGAGGCTAACGGAGGTGAACTTACTTGGCCTGGATGAGGCAGCTAATAAGGGACAGGAGCTGGCGCACACATCATCACGACATACTTCATTACGGTCTCTTTCTGCCTTCAACCTCTTGCCCAGTTTGTAACTTCATAAGGTGGGGTAATGATGCCAGGAACTTTGTAACCCCGAGGCAGAACTCTGCCCCAGCTCTGGCCTTTGTAACCTCCCTTTACTACATGCGACACAGCCACCTCCTCTCAAATCCTGACGGCAGCTCAGTATGTAACGGTAGCATGTTGCACACTAATTTGGTGGGGGAAAACTGCTTGTGTGTTTGTGGGGGGATGTGGGGGGGGGGAGCAGGAATCAAACAAATGAGTAAGTGGGAGAAAAGACCAAACATCCACTGAAATCCTAATCAGGCTTTAATAACTTTTTTTTTTTTTTTTTTTTTTTTTGGTTTTTCGAGACAGGGTTTCTCTGTGTAGCCCTGGCTGTCCTGGAACTCACTTTGTAGACCAGGCTGGCCTCCAACTCAGAAATCCGCCTGCCTCTGCCTCCCGAGTGCTGGGATTAAAGGCGTGCACCACCACGCCTGGCCTTTTTTTAAAGAATCTTTTTTTTTTTTTTTTGTTTTTGTTTTTCGAGACAGGGTTTCTCTGTATAGCCCTGGCTGTCCTGGAACTCACTTTGTAGACCAGGCTGGCCTCGAACTCAGAAATCCGCCTGCCTCTGCCTCCCAAGTGCTGGGATTAAAGGCGTGCACCACCACGCCCGATCCCAGGCTTTAATAACTTAAAACTGGAGTCTTCCAGGCAATGGAAGCTACTCCTGGGAATCCAATCCTGGCCAGCATATGCTAGGGCCACCCACATTCCTACCTGCAGCTACCTTCCTTTCCCCTCAGCATCAACCCTAAGGTCCTCCAGGGTTCTGTAGCTCAATAACTTTGCAAGGTGTTAAGTCTAGAGTAGCACAGAGGTCTGTGGCCTCCCCTGTGGGGTTTACAATTCCTACAAACTTAAATCCTATAAAGCGTGCCCACAAGGTCCTTCAGCTTCTCGCCAGAACTTCCAAACCTTGCCTTTACGCTTAACAAAGCTTCCTACTAAATATCTACACCAAATTTCCGTACAGTTGTTTTTTCTTTCTGCTTGTGAAAGGGGGTGGTGGTGGTGGGGACCCTAGTCAAGATAGGATGTCCTCTGCAATACCAGCTTCTAGCAAAGAGCGTTTTAGAATGGGATGCCACGTGCCGTGTTTTGCCATATTGCCTGCGCTTCCTGCTTGGAGCCGGAGTAACAGAAACCTTGGGCACTGGGAACTGTTCCGCGCCACGCAAATTCCACTCCGTATCTTCCGGGCAACCCTGTCGCAAATAATTCATGTCCACTACGCCCCTACCACACAGAATACAACTACATTGTGCTGCTAGAAATGGGAAACCTGATTCAGATCAGAGAAGGTAGAAAAACATTTAGTTCAACACAATACTGCCTTTATGAAAAGGGGCGTGCGCCGGGTGGTGGTGGTGGTGTAAATCCCAAACCTGTAAGTGGGGATAGATTTCAAGACGAATTTTGGAAGAAAATGCAGAATCAAAATAGCATTCAGCTTGACTCAAACCAGCAATGATAATAACAACAACAAAAGCCCAGCCAGTCCTGCTTGAGCTACGCCTGTTTAGGCTGCAGTGTTCTTAATGGCCAGCCAGCCAGCCTGTTCTCCTGGGAAATGGTGCTGCTGCTACAGCGTGACTTGCTTTGCTTGCTGCAATAAAAGGAAAACAAGCTTGCACGACCCAATAGCTTCCTTCAGTTTGTGCCTAGCAGTGGGGAGAAAATTTAAAAAGCCTGAAAAGGGGTCCTGAGGCAAGGGGAATGGAGGACAGGATCCTAGAGAACAGCACTGCCCTGCAGGATTTTTGTAAACAGCAGCCTGTAATGGCCACGGCTAGAGAAAGAAAAACAGACATGGAGGGAAGCATGTTTACAACTGCAGCAAGGGCGGGAGGCGGAGGGAGGGATTCCCCGGCTTTGCGCTCGGCCCTCTCCACTCCGGTGGGGCCCCCGGGGTTGGGCTGGGCTTCAGCTCCCCACCCCAATCCGTGCTTTCTTGGGGGGCCCCCATCTTGTTTATGGGAAGGTTACTCCTCCTCGGCTCTGGTGATCGCGTCCCTAATACTCCAGCTGCATCCTTGCGGGATGCCAGCTTGACTGACAAGTCCTCCAGCCAATCGCTGCCTGGGCCCTTAGGAAAGGTGGAATTTCCCAACAAACTGATTGGTTGAGAGGGAGGGCGGGCCCTGGTGATTGGCGTGTTATTCCGAGTAGAAAGTAGTAAACAACCTTGGTCCAGGGGCGGTGGGGAGGGCGCCCGGTGCCAGCTCCCTCTGGCTGGTAGGGCGGCGTGGGGAAGCACCGGAGACAAAAGGAACCCTGGCTGCAGCAGCAGGTTGGGCACGAAGGGGGTGCCTCCAAAAGTCAGCACCTGGAGGCGTCATTTGGAGCCCCCGCGCCAGAACTGCTGACTTTCAGCGACACATCGTTTTTGTTCTGTGCAGAACCTCAAAGGTTTTGTTTCCATCATTTGCTCTTCTTCATGTATGGCTGAAAAACTCTCCAAAGGAATGATAACCGATTTAGTCGCTTTTGTCCAGAAAGCCCCTTCCTCACCGTCGAGTAAAATTTTAAATTTGCCTTTTGCGAAAGTTGCTTTAAACCACACACTAAAATTGTTGCACTATACAATACGCCATTAATGGCACGCTGGTACAACAGACACAGAGCTACATCTTTTGATAGCAAGTTTTAAGAGCTCTGAGCCTATTGGGAGCGGCTGGGATGGAGAATATACACAAAAAGAAACAACACATGATGGTGTTGGGACCACTTGATAAGAAATAAGCGGTTAACTTGCCTTGTCCATACTATTTCTGGCAGTCTCACTTGAATCTCCCATTCCCTCATTCCAGCCTCACCATCCTTACATGACCCTAGGCGGAGGGCGGAGGAAACCATCTGCTCGCTCTTAGGGCTTTGCTCACCTCGGCACATAAACATGCTCACAAATTGCTACCAGGAGCAAGCCTCCTCAATGCAAAGGGGACCAGGAAGCCAGCCAAGCAGGCGCTCTCCACTGCAATGCTTGTTGAATATACAGAGACCATGTTGTCACTTTTTACAATCAAGATATATCGATATCAAGATATATTGATAACAGGTACCTTGTAGGAGGTAACTTGGTGCCAACTGGCCACCTGGCATTCTCCTTTGCCACTCTAGTCCCTCACCTCTGCTATCTCCTATGGAGCCTGCCACAAGCAACCCCAGTCAATGTTCACCCCAAGTCACCTTTGCTGTATAAAACATGGATTTAGGCTTTCCTTGGTCCTTGCAGCCTGGCATCAGACCCCAAACCAGTAGCTTCTTTCATTGTAGGCACCCTCCCTCTAGACACTTTGTTCTGTTCCCAGGTCCCTGCCCAGACCACACACATCCTTTTACTCAACGTTGGTTTTTATGCTTTCTAGACTTTACCTCTGCCTGCCCAGGAGAGGCCACTGTTCTCCACCATTCTCCCTGGCCCAGCTACCCCACTTCTTGCAGAAGACTGAAATTTGTTTTCTTAGCACTAAGTCTCTGATAGGGCTTTACTGCTGTATTTAGACTCCACTCCTAGGTTAAAACCCTGAACTTCCTGAGGCCTGGGGGATGGTATTATCTTCAGATTTGGGTCTTCAGTGGAGATGGGCTCCTACTAAAGTGCCCGCTGCAAACTTGCCAAATATTTCTAGGATTTTCCCTAACATCCCGAGTACACCTGCCCCTGAAAATCTTTTGGTGGTTCCTTACACACATGCAATTAATGTGTTTTCTCTGCCGGGTCAACAACTCTGTTTTCTCTACCTGGCAAATTTCCACTCTGCCTAAAATCACTTCCTCTCTTGGCATACCTTTCAGAACCTCCCACAAACTACACTGTGTACCAAGAGCAGAGAGGTTTCTTTCCATTCTTACTTCTCTGGCCAGAATTAGCTACAAAACCAGAACTAGCATGGTTTGTTGCTAAAGGAAGAGCTGAAAAGCAAAATTTCAGAAGTGGTGTCACCTGCACACCTAGTAGGGGTGGAGCAGTGCCATGCTGTTTGTCCCTGTGATGGTCTCTCCCTGCTTTCTGTCTGAAGGCCTCTGTCTCTGAGGTGGAGTCTTACTTCCCATTTCCATCTCAATCATAGACCTCCTCTGGGCCCTTATGCTATCAACTCTGCACATCCCTGATTCCTTTTCATCAGGACACTGAACTCCCATCTCCTTATCTGACCAGTCACTGACTTGCTCACAGTTTAGTCTGTCCAACATACAGCCATATCCAGTTCTAAGAATTGTGGAGTTCCACAGCTGGAGCTCACAGTCTCTGTTTATGCCCTCATGTGACATTTGTCATCATCCCTCCATCTTTCTAAGCCTCTAATAGTGGAAAAGGATAAACTTATAGATAAAAATTGGTACCCAATTTCGCCTTAAGATTACAGATACTTGTTTGTGAATGGAATTTGTTCTGGTACAGGCAATACCATTGCATGGTTTAAAATCAAAACTAGCAAAATATACAGTATATTAGCTGGGAACAAATAACCAACTAAAACAATGTAAAGCTGGGAGTCTGTATCTGGCTCAAAGCCCACCACGGCGAGGCAAACATGATGGCCTGAGCTTCAGGATGCTCATGACCACACTGCATCCTCAGTCAAGAAGCAGAGAGAACTGGTTCCCAGGACAGGGGCTGGTGCTGCCTAAGTCTCGGTCTTCCCGTCTAAGTTAACACAGCCCTTTGCAGGCATGCCCGAAGCTTGACTTTTCGGTGATAACAGACGGTATCAAGCATCATAAATAATAACACCACACATATATTACATATATAAAAACTATAGCACAGAATACTCATTTGGCTTTCAGTAAGTGGGCTATTTTTTTCTTTGTTGCTTAATGTATTCTAGATCTGTCTATGTTTACAAACGATATGTCTTCTCTACTAACAAATAGGATTTCAAATTAAAAAGCTGAACAGCAAAGGAAACAATGAAGAGACAATCTGATAGCTTTTCATCTGATGAGGGATTAATACACTGAATATATAAAGAACAAAATTTAAATGTCAAAAGAACAAATAATCAAACCAATAAATGGGCAAATTAATCAAATGGGCGGTTTTCAAAAGAAGCACAAAAGACCAATACATACATGAGAAATGCTCAACACCCTTAGCCACCAGGGAAATGCAAATGTAAACCACACCGAGAGATTCAAATCTCACCCCATTCACAATGGACAGCACATCAAGACAACCATCAACAAACTTGGGCAAGGATGCAGGGGGAAATGTGCCTGTACACACTGTTGGTGGAAATAAAAAGGAAGTAGTTTAGATACTATGGAAGCCAATATAGCTAAAAACGTGCTGCTACCTCACTTTGGGATGTACGGAAGCGATTCTAAGTCAGCATGCCACACATCCACGTTACTAGCACACCACAAATCCACGTTACTAGCACACCACACATCCACGTTACTATCCGCATCCGCCAAGCAACGCGACCAGCCTGGGTACCCACTGACACATGGAAAGGCGAAGGAAACGTGATGCACACACACAGCTGTGTCAGATGTAAAGGATAAAAACGAAACTATTGGCGGGAAGTTAAGGAGTGGACAATCATCTGAAGTGACGCTGGCCAGACCAAAGCCTCTCTCACCTGTGCAGCTTTGTACAGAGGGAGGAGATGATACAGAAGGGAAGGAAGGACAAACAGAAGATAATGGGTGGTAATCAAAGCACATTCTGTATATGGGTGAAAGGATTTAAAAAAGAAAACAGCCATCTTATCTTCACAGACAGCATTCTGCTCTATAGATAACCCTGAGTGATCCCCAACCTTGTCTGTCTGTTTAAATTACTGTTACGTCCCCAGAAACGGATTTAGTTAGTTTAGAGGCTATCACGTGAGCCTTAAAACGAAATAGTAGAAACAAAGTCCCAGATGATTCTAACAAGGAAGCAGGTTTGAGAGACATAGTAAACCTATATATCCCCCTACTGATAGAACCTGGCCTCATGGCTTGTCATTTCAGACAACACCACGTAAAGTGGCCTTATACACCTGTCAATTCACATGTGTGCTGGTGTGTCTGTGGGTGATGTCCTGGGAGAATTAACCATGTCAAAGGGCACAGGCACTGGTACTTCAGAAATGCTGGCAAATTCCATTACACACATAAACACACATAAACACACACACACACACACACACACACACACACACACACACGCACACGCACACACGTGCGCGCATCTTCCAGTCCCCTCTGCCAAGTGGGGCTGTTTTTCTATAGATTTGCCATCAGAGTCTGTGACTGAACATTTTATGGGGGTTTGGGAGGAGCTCTGAATACTCAGATATTATAAAAAGGACTTTCTGATGTGTTCTACTACAACGTTTATGGTTCTTTTGTTTGTTTGTTGTTGTTTATGCCTTTATTCTGGATTCACTTAGAGTCTAAGAAAGATGGACCCATGATCCAACATCAGTTCAGTAAGCTGCATATTTGCCTCCAATGATGTAAAACGTCATCTTATTAAACAATGAATGGCCACACGTTCTCACATCTCCAGCTGGATATCATATTCTGTTCCAGTATTCTGTCCCTTCACATACTGGCACCTTGCTAGTTATTTAATCATTAATTACTCAGGCACCATGGGATGCTTTAATTATCTGGTACTTTCGTTGTGCTTGTTTAACACTATTACTATTATCACCATTATTATTGATGACTGTAGAGTCAGTTTGTATAATTAAAAGAAACCACAGAGTATTTGAAGTATATTAACTTTATAAACACGGGAAGAACTGACTTTTTTTTTTTTTTTTTTTTTTTTTTTTTTTTTTTTTTTTTTTTTTTTTTTTTTTTTTTTTTTTTTTTTTTTTTTTTTTTTTTTTTTTTTTTTTTTTTTTTTTTTTTTTTTTTT